>PVJI01000895.1:0-215816 GCA_004026765.1 Micronycteris hirsuta
TAAATGAAATCATACAATATTTGTCTTTGTCTGACTTATTTCATTTAGCATAATACCCTCTAGGTCCATCTATATTGTCACAAATGACAAGATTTCATTCTGAGTTTGCTTTTTCAAAAGACTTCCTTTTTAAACATAGCAAATTCCTAATCCACTTTTTGAAAAATAAATGTTTTTGACTATTTTTTAAAAAAATGAGTCATGCCTCTTCTGTAGTATTCTGGTTTACCTTCAGCAATTTATTATATACTACATACATTTTGGAGTTAAAATGAAAATGTATTCATCATACCACATTTTAACCTTGACTTCAGTTTTGATTTTTGAAGTATGTTTTCATGGGGAAAAAACTATCTAAGTAAGTAATCTTTATATTAGGTATAAGGATCACTACTTTTGTAAGGGGCAAATCCATGTGTGTAAATAGAGAGGCAGTCTTTTTGAAAAGAAAGGAGAGTGAGCTTTGGATTCAGAGCACTGGATTAAATTCCAGTTACTTCTTGTATTCTGTAGTCTTGGGTAAATTGCTTAGCCTCCCTGAGCCTGGATTCTTTAGCTGAAAAATGGGTCTAATCGGGTTCCTGTTACTTAGTTGAAGCCACCATGTAGTTAACCGCTCTGTGAAGCAGATAGCCATGGAAAGGCATTGGCGTGTGTGCCAGCGTTGGGAGAATTTGGGTTTCCAGCACGAGGGATGTCCATGGCCTGAGATGGAAGTGGGCGTCTTTCATTCCACATGCCTACAGGTGGCTCAACATGTCCTTCCTTTTCAAAAAAGGGAATTGTCGCTCTAGAGGGGAATTATTGTCTGACTTGTTTTAGGAGAGCCAGTAAATGAAACTAATTACCAAAGCACAAAAAAAGTTTAAGAGACAAGTATTGTATCTGAAGTTTTTAAGTAACTTCCCTGAGTTCTCACATGTAATGTAGTTGAAATAGACATTAAGGGGATGGAAAAATCTGGACTGGAAGGGAAATGTTTAAAAATAGGCCATGAGGGCTTCAATCGTTATACCACAGACGTCATTTAGTTGAAAGCCCCATTTGCGATGTGTCTTTGAGTGCCCATTGATGTTGCTTTGATAAGTTTTACAAAATGGTCAAATTGTGACCACTCCATGGAGTTTGTATCTCGGAGCTTGATTATACAGTCGTCTGAGAACTCCTATGCCCCTCCTGCATCTGCTGCAGAGCCTCTGGGAGAAAGGGGCATGCTGATTCGAATAGCTTGGCACTCTTCTTCGTGATTTCAGCCTCTGTCTTCTTCAGTTCTGGGGCTGAGGCCAGGGAACCAGACACTGCCTATGACCTCTAACCAGAAATCCACTGGTTTCTGAGTGGAATAGGCTTCCTGCGGGTCTGGCAGTGATCACAGTGAGGATAGAAGCAAAAAGCAGTGGCCGCCCCCGGGTAGCAACTGATCTTAGGGTCAGAGGTAAAGACAGGGCCTCTGTGGTAGGGTTTCCCAGACTCTTGGTATTGACTCATTAGTGAGTTGTAAAATTAATTTAGTAGATTGAGTACAGCCTTTTTAAATAATTGAAAAAGGGCCCTGGGAAGGTGGCTAAGTTGGTTGGAGCATCGTCTATGCATCAAAAGGTTGCAGGTTTGATCCCCAGTCAGGACACATACCTGGATTTGTGGGCTCGATCCCTGGTTGGGGTGCATACTAGAGGCAACCAATAGCTGTTTCTCTCTCACCCTGATGTTTCTTTCCTTCTCTCTGTCCCCTTTCCTCTCTCTCTGAAGTCCATAATAATATATCCTTGGGTGAGGTTAAAAATAATTTAAAAACATAACAATAGAAAATAGAGTATATCACACATTAGGTAAAAATATTGTTTCCTGAAATTTCTTTCAGTTTTATATATATGTATATTTTTGTATACCCATATGTAATATATACACATACACATTCTTCATTGACTTGTGATAGAAAATATTTTTCTTTTAGGCTGTGGCAAAATTTCTTTTAGAATGCAGCATGTGGCAAAAAAATGTTCAGTAGTCACTACTTTTTATGACCAAAAAAAAACAATTAGAAAATTTGCAAACCACAGAGTGATTTTTCAAAAACACACACGTGCACACATACTTAAGTGCTTTTGACCAAACAACACACAAACCTAGCATCTTAAGTTACAAATATGAATAAAGACCAGTTGAAACCACCTCCCCCTCAGTTTTGTAAATTCAGGGCAATCTAGGGAGTCCAACTAGGGCTGTTTTGTCTCAGGGCTTCTGTGTCACTAGAGAAGGCTAGAGTGAAATATTGGAATTCATTATTGGGATGCAAAAGACTGTGTCTTGGTAAACTGCCATCTAAAGGGGCAGGGCATCCTTGAGGTCCCTTCTGATCATTCTGGTGCCAGCAAAAGGCGTGGGGAGTAAGAGAAGGGTTTTAGGGAAAAGTGGAGGATCCAACACCGCTGCCCTTAGTACATGAACCCTGAGCAGGCGGTGGAGGTAGGTAATGAGGGACACAGGAGAAAAGATCTCCTCGTAGTCAGTAGTGCTGGTTGTATAAATTTCTAGTTGAGGAATTCATGCCAGGATCCGGCTGCCTAAATGCTGCCATTTTGGACCTTGTGAATGTGGCTGGCTAAAGCTGCTGGTGCCATAATCAGTCTGACAAGGTGTCTATACTGAAAGAGGGGAAGGAAGGCTTAGCCTGGTCCAGTGGAGTGTGTCAATGTGCAATGGGATGAAGCTAAGAGAAGGTAAAACTGGGCTGAATATCAAGGAGTTAAATTACCTAAGAGAAAAATCTATTAGATAGTGGAGTGGTCTCTTCAGGGGGACGTGGTGCTGGGGTCATTTACAAGTCTTTGCTAATCTCCCATTTCAGATAGCTGCCACCAGTTCACTGGAGTTAGCTTTCTAGTAACCTGTGGTGGAGAGACTCCCAGGTCACCTCCATGATCCTTTCCTCTGGTGTAACTCCCTTTACAATCCTTTCCCAATGAGGGAGGGAGTGATCTGTGACTTGCTTGTGCCAAGAGCGTACAGCAAAGGGGAAAGCACCTGTGTGATTGCATGTATGCAGTTCCATTACATAAGATTGTAACATCTGGCTAGCTGAGAGACATTCTTCCTTGCTGGTTTTGAAGAAGCAAGCTTCCATGTTGTGAGTTTCCTATGAAGAGGACCATTTGGCAAGGAACTGAGGGTGGCATCTAGGTGACATCCAGCAAAAAATGGAAGCCTTCAGTGCAATAGTCTGTAAGGAACTGAATGCTGCCAACAACCGTGTGAGCATGGAGAAGTGGATCCTTCTCCATTCAAGCCTCAGATGAACCCCCATTCCTGCTAATACAGTGATTGCCACCTCGTAGGGGACCCAGCAAAGTCATGCCTCGACTCCGGATACACAGAAACTGAGATATGAAGTGTGTGTTGTTTTAGGCTGCTATTTGTTATAATTTGTTATCTGGCAGTAAATAACACAACCACCATTGTTTGGATGCATTTCTTTCATTTGGAAACCTTAGTACTTTTAGGTTCGGAGTACTCTTAGTCCAACACCATGATCTAGGAGAAAACGAAGCTCTGTGTTGAAAGTAAAAAGGTTTAGTTTCTGGTTTGCATTCCATTGAATCCACAAGGCCCCAGCCTTCAGCTCTTCACCATCTACTGGTGCTAAATCATGGCTCGTTCATTGAAGTCAGTGTTCTCCACCCTTTGCTTCCGCTCACCTGGTCACCAAGTTTCAAACTGGTTCACAGGACAGGCTGGGCAGGTGTCACGGTGGGAGCCTGTCTGAGAATCTCTGTTTACATCCTAAAAGGTTTCTCAGCATTAAACTTGTAAGTTGGTTACTTCAAGTCTATATTACAAATTAGTCAATAAGCGAGTAAACAAATATTCCATTCTCTAAAAAGATCCTTTTTATTTAAAATAGTCTATGTGTTTAAGTAGGGGTTAGTGAAGTCCCTCCAAAAAAAAATGGAGTCAAATAATTTTTTATAAGTCTCAGTGATCTTAATGGTTTTTATCACTGAATATTGTGGAGTTGGCAGTTTCTTTTGTGTAGTGAAATTATGCCTTTGTATTTCAAAGCCAAATGGAAATAAAATAGATTGTGTAATTTTGCATTGCACTTATACTATCTTTCTATTTTAATGAGTGGTTGATGATATCAGTAGCTTTTACTTTATAAAATAATTGCTGTTTAGCAAAATTGGCTTTGTAACAAATCTCATTTTTTCAACTGATTCCACAAAACGTTACTTGGCTACCCATTAAAAAAGTCAGCAAATCATGGCTTGAAAATGTTATATGAAGACAATGTTAACTTGGTGGCCAAGGTCTGTGGGCTCCTGGAGACATATTGGGTGTGCTCTTGCAATTATTTTAGAAATATAAGACACTTGGCTGCACTTTCCTATTATCACCTCCTTTATCTCTACCTACTCTAGACCAGGGAACACAGTTTACTTTGGAGAATGTTCTTTTTCTATACTCAAAGCATTTAAAATTTAGCCCTCCTCAGATTACTTTGCCAGGCATATTTCCAATGTCTAAGAGAGCTAGCCTGCAATCTGGGTTCTACCATTAGGTGCTGCTCTTTAATATATAACACAGTGATTTTTTTTTTTCTTTCCCAAAATTTGAGGGAACAGAAACACCCACTTTTTTTAGTTTACATATTAAGATTTTAATATGTTTTCATTTGAAGAAATATTTGCTTTAAACAAATGAAAGCCACAGCCCTAAACTGCAAGTTTCCCAAGTTTGATATTTAAGTTTTGGTAAAATAAATTAGTGAGCTATTGTAATAATGCTATGAGGCTTCACTTTTACAGACTAAGTTGTTTTATTTTATTTTTTTTTTGAAAGAGGAAAGAGATCTTTTTTATGAGAAAATATAGTGAATATATTCAAAATGAATAACTTGGGAAGCATCTTTGACAAATGTTTTATTGTTGAAATTTTTAGTCTCTTTTGAGTGAGTGAGGTAGACATTACCTAGGTATTTTGGTTTCACCGGTAACTATACATCTTACAGGTACAATTGAATTTTTGAAAGAAGTAAAAATATGCTTTTTAAAAACATTTAATAGAAAGGAATTCTACAGAAGAAAGAACTTCTCCTGAAAGGGTGGCATTTCTGATCTTTGTGCTTCTATATTAGACTAGGGATTAACAGCTTTGGCAGCAGCAGCAGCTTTTGGGGGGGTGGGGCACATACACAATAGATCTGAGACAATCATTCAATGCTGACATGGTCTCAAGTTCCATGAAAATTTGAAGTAGTTTGTCAGAGTGGCTCAGCCACAATGTTTTGTGACACTAAGCAGCCAGCAGTCCTTGGCAGAAGCTGTGGGATTCGCAGGTTAACTCTGGGTGCTCCGTTAAAGCTATTGGCTCATCTGTGTCAGTTCCTGGAAAGCTACCTGGGCTGGGAAAGATAAGAGTTAAACCTGGGGTGTGGAAGGGAGGTATAATAAAAATAATAAAACCCACAGAACTTACCATATTTCAACACAGAGAGTCTTATATCCAGGTAGGAAATTATCTTTATAGGATGGTCCCCCCCCTTTATTCTTTACCTTTTTTCTTTATAAAAAAAAATTGCTGATTTCAGAAAATTGTTTCCTGTGAATGAAACTCTTCACTTCAGGGTTGATATGTTGTGACTTATGAAAATTTGAAATACCTGTTACGGATCAGCTCTCACTTAGCACGGGCTGTATTTGTCAGGTGACGACTGCAGTTGTAAATCAGTATTCTGGGGTCTGGGATTTCCTATAGTGAAGCAAATAGCTGCAAACATCAGCTTTAAGAATAAAATAAAATGAAACAAGCAGTAATAATAATAAAAAAAAACCCTTGACAGGCAAATTTGGTGTTACATGTTGTGCATTTCTTTTCAGTCTCTCAGACTTTCTGAACACTATAATTTGTTTGTACTACTGCATCACTATCATCAAAAATATAGGACTTTATTAGCTCTTCTCTCTCAGGAATGTCTTTTTTTTTTTTTTAAGAGAAAGGAATGCATAAAAATGCAGCCACATGAATCTGTGTGTAATCACTCTTCCTTGAAAAAGTTTTACATTTCTTCTGCATAAGAAGGACCAGAAGGAAGGAAAAATATAAAGAAAGGAAGGAATAATGTGAAGGAGGGAAGAAGAAAAGGAAAGAGGAGGAAGAGAAAGAAACCTAGGGGAAAATTATAAATTTTTTTTTGAAAAAGTTATACACCAAGGTGACAATATTGTGTCATGAGGATAAGATATTTTTTTCAGACCCCCATAGCGACCTACCCTTCCAAGTTTAAGAAATATGTGGCTCACAATTAGAGCATCATATTAATAAACAACAATTTAATTTCATTATCGTCTGTGAAGACTTTGTCCTTGCTGTGGAACATGACTGAATGGTCTTATTTCTAATTGAAGTGTCTTGAAGTGTTTGAAAGGAGTTAAGGTGAGATCAAGTGAGAGGTGGTAAAGAAGTGACTTTAACCATCTGTTAGGCTGGAGTAATGGGTTATTTATTAATGGCCTAAGATGATTGTTTAGTCTCAAGTCTCAAGTCCTTATCTACTTTTGCTCTGCAGAGGTTGCGATCAGCTCCTGAGACGGCCGTCCAGGATGCAGAGTGCAGCAGAAGTGCTACAGGGCCACTTCCAACAAGTGGTGGGAAATCTTGCATTGGCTGCTCTTTTGTATTAATGAGCATTTTGTCTCTAAATCAAGATATGCTCACCAACTTTTCAAAAAGAAAATTTGATGGCCATGCCATTTAGCCAGAGGATATGAAGGCAAGTTGGGCTTCTCATCTGGACCCATCTCTCGTTTCTGAGCACCTAGATGTCCTCTTTTTCTATTATGTTTACCACCACTTTGTCATCTCGGTATTCACTCTCTTGTTACCCTTCCTACTTGTTCTATTTTCTCTTGAATTACAGATGAGGGGAGGTGAAGGCGTGGCTAGCTAAGAGTGTCTGGATCCATGAGGTGTCAGGCTCTGCTGGGAGACCTGGAAGGTGATCCTGGCCTTGCTGTGAAAGAACCTGAGTCCGCTCTGCCTTGTGCCCAGGGAAGGGTCTGAAAGGAGCTCGCTGGCTTTTACTGAGGGCTGTGAGACAGAGGAGCAATGAATTAGCAGGAGAGAGCTGGGATGGAAGAAGATGATTCTGCTTTGAAGCTCTTTAATGCTTCCTGCCCTGCACAGGATGCTGTCTGGGTCTGGGAGTCTTGTAATTGCTTGACATCCCTGAAAGGGTTTGCAGCCTATTGGCAGTTCAGCCAGATGTGGAAAAGATTCTCTTAATTTAGAACAAAAATGCCCTGCCCAATCTCAAAACAAAACAAAAACAAATAAACAATAAAACCAAAACCAAAAAAAACCCCACAAACCCAAGACACAGGCTTCTGCTTTGCTCTTCCTCATGACATGCAGAGAGGACAGCCGAGGAGGAAACGGTGTTTCTGTTGCCAGGGCTGAGTACACGACTAGGCTGACAGAGACTGTGCTGGCGAAGTGCGAGATTGGGAGACACCAAGCACCTGAATGGGGACAGGGTCTTCTTTGAACAACTCACCAGCACTGCCTTCTTCCCCAAGCCTCCCCCTCAGAGTGGCCTCACATTTCATCTGGTCCCTGCAGAAATTCATCTGTTTTTCAGACCCTTCCTGTGGGCTGCTGGGTAACGTTCTTGGGACATAGCTCTGTCTGGCCGTGAGAACCATCTGGTAAAGGGCTGAAGGGTGGGAATGCAGAAAGGTCACTCTTTCTCAGGGTTAGGTCTGGCCACAGCTTCCAATTGGTTGTAACTCTTCGTTGAGACAGAAGGGCAAGGAAACAGGCCACAGGAGAGCTGGGAGAGAGCCTTTCTGGGCCGTACCAGCTTAGATTTTCATGATCTAAGAAGAGGAAAGCTGAGTAATAGTGAAGGCTAACTACCAACCACAGAAACTTTGTTATCCTAGAGCAGCTCTGTTCAAATCACCTAGAGAGTTGTTAGATTTCTGGGCCCCGCTCCCAGGGTTTCTGATTCAGTTGTCTGAGGCAGGCCCGGGATTCTACATGTCCAACAAGCTTCCAGGTGCTGTGAATGCTGCAGGTCTGGGGACCTACTTGCAGAACCACTGAGGTCTGGGGTGACCGGGCCTATTGCATAACTTGGTCTGTGTTCTCTCTGTAGGTAGCTCTGATCTCGTGTCTGATCTCTGTAGCATCTTTCCGCATGTTTGCCCACTCATCAAACTCTGTGGTCCTGAGGGAATTTCTCTATTTCTGGGGCCATGCTGTGCAGGTCCAGGGTGTTCAGAAAGATTTTGTTGAAGGGTGATTTTTGAGATGCTGTATCACAGGCCTCGATGTGCTTAGAACCATAGAATGTTAGAATATAAGGGGAATTGAGAGCTGACCTAATCCAATCAAGTTGTTCTATAAATAGGGAACCTACACTTCAGCTATAGCAAGGTCATTTAGATCACACAAGATTGCCCACCTAACAGCCTTATACTTCAGTTAAGTGCCCTAATTGTCTCCAAGATTTATCAAGCATTTGTTCACTATGTGCTGCTATTATTGTCTAATATAATTCTCAGAATAACCTTATGAGGCAGTACAGTTATTGTACTCATTTTACAGGTGCAAAACTGAGGCTCTGAGAGGTAAATAACTTGCTTCAGTCACATAGCTAGTAAGTGAGCAGCCAGGTAATCTGACCAGAGAATGAGTTATTGACCATTATGCTGTTCTGCCTTACGTGTAGTTGGTGATAATGAATGCTGAGGTTCTGGCAAGTTCAATCTTTCATTCTATAACATGGGGAATCACTTACTGCACAGAATTTTGAAGACCAAAATAGGAAACTTATATTAAAGCCCTTTGAGACTGTGAAGCATGGTAGGACTGGGGGATACCATTGGGAAAATGGATTTTTATTCTCCGAAGTGTTTTCACAGACCTTGCTTTTCCTTTCGGCTGAAATTCCCTTCCGTGTTGCATCCACAGCTACCTAGATCTCACTCTTAGTCTTTATTTCCCTCCTCTGTACCTCCGTGCTCCTCAAACATGTATGATTTTCTTTTTATTTTTTTAACTCATTCATATTTTGAACATTGTAAATTGTCAGCTAACACATCCGTAGGCTATATTGGATTGCAGGTGGGGACCTTACTGAACCCATGTCTATACTCCCAAGAACATCATACAGAGGGACCCTCAATGCCAGCTGACGTCAAGGTGTTCACATACAGCCTCACCAGAACTGGGCTAGTGGGCTCGAAGGCAAGAAGAGGGCTGAGCCAGGCTGAGCCTTGGAGCAGCCCGAGGTCTCATGAGTTCTCGGTAGAACTTCACCAAGAGCTCTGTCTTCTGCAGTCCTCTCCGCGTTGTCTCCCCACGTCCTGGGTCGGTGGGATGGAATATTGGGACTGACCTGACTTTCCCTTGCAATTGCCCCAGGTCCAACTAATCTTTGGCTCATCATCCATGAGTTATTCTTTCTCATATATCCAGATGCTTCTGAAATGACCAGGGAACTTTCTGGGGCTACCCAACTTCTGGTCTCTTGACATTTGGCAAAATTGTGCCTTTGATGGAGTGAAGCCTTTCTGGAGGAGGAAGACTGTTACCCTCATAGAACCTCAGATATTGGGACTGTAGATGGGCTTTGGGTGAGGAGGGCTGGGCCTGGCCAGAAAAAGCTTCCTGTTCCTCCTTCCCACTATACACACAAGTCCCAGATATATATATGGATATATATGGTTATGGATATATATATCCACATATATGGATATATATGGTTATGGCTGCTTTGGGACTGACTGAATTTTTTCCCTCCTGAGCTGAGCTTCCTTTGGGAACATGGCCCTGGTGGTAATTTTGGAGTGTTTGAATTAGTCCGTGTCATTCCACACTAGAGGCTTTTTTTCTTTCTCTTGGTTGTTATTGCCAGCTCTCTAGTTTGCTCTGTTTTCTCAGCCAGGGATAAAATACGAGTTATACTTGCTGGCTTGGAGCGGATGATTCACCAGAGGTTGAACCCTTCAGGCATAGTTTACTGACACAGGAATGAAGACGAGCTGTGTCCGCCTCAACGTACCCTGCATATTTCAAAGACAGGGTGAGAGCCAGCCACTCGTGCGCACAGCAGCCTCTTGGAGAGCTTTATGGCGATGGCTCCCTTCCCCCGTTCGACACAGGGCATGCTCTTGCTCACTTGAGTGAACGTGGGTGCCACGAGCAGAGACAGTTTGAATGGGAGCCAGGCAGCCACTTTGGCTCTGGCCACTCAGATCAGGCAGCAAACAGGTGATGTCAGACCGGTGCGGGCAGGACGAGGCCCGGGGTCTAGAAACATGAGAGGCTGCTGTGCTCTCTTGAGAAGGAACGTTTTTATTTCAGGCTCCTCATTTCTTAAATGGATGCAGTTGGTCTGCTTTTCCCTGGGGAAGGAACAAGAAAGGGGTGAGGCGGAGCAGTAACGTCCTTTGACAGCACTTTGGAAACCGCAAGGACTGAGTCCTAAGGGGCACGCTCAGTAATACGGATGCAAAGTCCTGTGCTTTTCCAGGCAGACGAACTCCAAATTTACTCTCTTCTCTCCCACTCTCAGCATGTCAGAGTGGAAGTGACGGAAATCTTGAATCTCTTCTCAGTTATTAAAACAAAATAAATTATTTTCAAACCATAAATTATCATGAGCAACAGTTTGCCTATGATATAATGGCATGTCTGGTAGAGACACAGTTGCTTCCCAATGCAGCTGAGAACTGTTCTTTTTTTTTTAAGTTTTTTTTTAAAGATTTCATTTATTTATTTTTAGACAGATGGGAAGGGTGGGAGAAAGGGAGAGAAATATCAATATGTGGTTGCCTCCCCCACACCTCCTACTTGGAACCTGACCCACAACCCAGGCATGTGCCCTGACTGGGAATTGAACCAATGACCCTTTGGTTCACAGGGTGGCACTCAATCCACTGAGCCACACCAGCCAGGGCAGAACTGTTCTTCTGACTTATACAGTCTGCCTTTCATAATGGATAACCCTGTACAGTTCACTGTTTTGGGTTTGAGTGTTGTCACCCTAACAATACTGTAGGACCATGGTGTTAGGGCTGGAAGAAATGTTAAAGTCATCTAGTTGAATTCCCTTATGTAATGGATGAGGAGAGTGTGGTTTGCAGAGGTAGGTGACTTGCTCAAGGTCACAGTGAATTATGAGCTAGTAATAGAGGCAAGTCTCTCAACTCTTAGTCTAGAACTCTTTCCTCTTTCCGATGGCATCTGTACCTTTGTGGTGTGCTGGCCATATGTCCTGTTCATGAAAGGGTCCAGGGAAGGAGCTACTAAACCTTATCAGGGCACCACTTCCATGAAAGGAGGAATGGATTAATGAATAGGGATGAATTTGGGCTGGGGTTTTACCATATTTCCTAATCCTTAATATAGCTGGCATTTCCACCATAGCCTTCCTTATATTTGAGAATATTTGGAAACAACTCAGATGTCCAAAAAGTGGATTGGTAAAATAAGTTATGTCATACTCCTGTAATGCATTATCTCAGTTATTTGAAGTGATACTGTAAAATAATAGTTATCAACATGGGGAAATAATCACCGTAGAATATTATGTGTAAAATAGAAGACTGCTAAAGCAATAGAGGTATAACCTTAGTTTGGAAAAAAATAGATTTCATGCATACAACAAAAGGATACCAAAAATATTAACAATTGTTATCTCTGGGTACTAGATTATGGCGTGGTCTTTATTTATTTTTTCTTTTTTATATTTCCAAATTTTTGTCAATGAAGAGTTATTACTTTTATATGAGGGAGAAACAAAAGATGTTACTAGTATTGTTATTTTTTAAAGAAGCCTTCAGGGGAGAGATTTATACACAGCCCTCCCAAAAAGCCTCTTGGGAATGTATACTGTCCTGCAGCACAAATTCAGATCTTAACGTGGTTTGGAAAACTGGCTTCAGGAAATAGGAGCTCTGATTAAAGAAAGCTTAGGAAAGGTGAATTCAGAATCTGAATTCACCTTTCTCTGTTGGTTCTGAGCCAGATCATTTGCTCTCTTTCTGTTCTCAGTCTTCTTGTCTCTCTTATGGGTGTAATCCATCAGCCTTCCCTGGGGAGAGGGAGGGAGTTCTCTGTGGGAAGGAGCTTAGTTCCCACTCTTAACCACCTTGGAAATCTTAAATCCTCAGCTATAAAGGGCCCAAAGTGAGTCAGTGGGAATGACCAAAGCGACGTACGGAAACTAAGCTCAGTCTTCCGGAGTGTAGAAGAAAGACATGACTGGATCCTGCCACTCAGCATTCGCCTGCTGTGTTGGAAGTGAGGTGTGGAAATCCCCTCAGTTGGCACTTGGTACAAAATAATCTTTAACTGAACAGGCTTTGTCTTCAAAAAATGGATCCAGGGACTTTGGGAGAGTCTAAGGTTTCTGTCACCAGGGTTTAGCCCTGCAAACCCTTCCCAGGGAAAATATTTGCTGTGGGGGCTCAGCTTGACCTCTCTCAGACAAAGGATCTGGATGGCCCCGTAGCCCCACAGGTGAACAAAAGAATCCGAGGGCTCCCAGTGGTGGGCCCACATGGACCAAAAATCCGTGGATGGATTCTTCTCCCTGTCTCTTGAGGGTTTCCTGAGACATTTGAAAAATGTGCAAATATTTTGTCTTGCAACCAGAAAAACTGCTAGATTGAGGGCAGGGGGAAAAGAGACCTCCCTCCCACCAACCAAGCAATGTAAAAAACACAAACTTTTCTCCAGGATGGTTCTAACTTGGCTTTGATAACTGGCCTTGCATGACTTCGACCTGATCCTGGAGGGGTTGAAAGGCTAATCCGCTCATTCCTATTCCAGACGATCACAGATTAGGGCTGCTGGTTGATACAATCTACACTATGGAAAAGAGCAACATTGATTACAACTGGTTTTAAAGTCTCCTTGGAGCCAGGAGTGAGGCTTCTTTCATTTCACTTTGGAGCTGACCACCAGGATGACCCCAGCATCCAGTCTCAGGGGTAAATGTTTGACCTTGGGCAGCCTAGTCATTGGCAGGGGTCTTGAAGTTGAACAGGGTGGGTCCTCCTGGACTGACTGTGACCTCCCACTTCAATCACTGTTGCTCTTGATCCTGTTGTTCCAGGGAGCCTGAAATGAGTCTTGCAAATGGAGCTAATGACAAGTCTCAAAAGCCTCTGCTGGTAATATCCTTTTGGACTTTGAAGGCTCAGCTCATATGCTACTTTCACAGTGAAGCCGTCTCTCATCCTCCCTGCCCCATTCTTTCCTGTCTCCCAGCCAGTGTCTTGTACTTGGAGTCAGCCCTCATTTCTTCTGCCGTGCTTATCAGTTGCCTGTCCTTCTGTACCCCAAAGCTGTCAGCTCCACAGCACTCCTTACTGCACTTGCCTGGTATAGGTATCCATTAAATGCGTGATGATTTAAAATAAAAGAATGGGGCCCCATTGTACCGGGCTCCAGCTTTGCTGATTGCTTTGACCGTTCCTCGTCCTATATGAAGTTTATTCTCTTCTCCTTAATACCTAACCTGGTATGGGAGGCTGAGGCAGTCTACAGAGATTAAGCAAAAAATAAGAATTTAACAAGAGGAATATATCATGGCTCCCAGCTTGTAATGGAGCTGGAGAGAAAACATTACCCACTTGGAGCCACCGAGGAACCGTGCCAGAAGTTGTGGGTCAGGTCGAGGGGACTATCAGGAAGTCCTTTCTGGAGGAGGGAGAATTTGCCTTAGAGCCTTAACAACGGGAAGGATTCTGGTGAACGAGTCTATAATTTTCCAAACGGGTGCAAGGAACAACTTGGAGTTTGTGTCAGAAGATGTAAGTTCATTTTCTAACACTGACTTGCAATATGGCTTTGGACAAGCAAGCCACCTAACCTCTCAAGCCTTGTATTTTTGAAAATGGGAATCATGAAAAAAAGCCCGCCTGGCTTTCTTTATGGAATGCTGGGGACAAGAAGAATGTGAAATCTTTTGCCAATGATAAAGTCATGTGTAAGTATTACTTCCCATCAGTCTCCTCATCAGTAGGCTGGGGAGTTGCGAGATCGGCTTCCAGGATTGCAAAGGCACTTCATCCTTTTGGTTTAAGGCTTTTGGTTGTCTGACTCTTTGTAGAACCCTTAGGCATCTTTCCAATGTGCTCTGATTTTTGCATGAACTTCAGTTTATTTAAAATATTCTAGTGCTTTAAAAATTGTCTTTTAATGATAATTCACAATCATCAATACATTTTATGTCATTACACAATGCCATACACTTTAGTTTCAATTTATACATATAGATATAATTTATACAATTTATACATATAGATATGTATCTATATACATAGATACCTATAGATACATATCAAAGCAAAGTTTTCATAAAACCAAATACCCTTCTTATTTATATTACACTGATCTTTTCTTTCCTATCTAACCATTTCAATTAAAAAAAATCTGGTTGCAACCTAATAAATGGGTTTCATATTTTACTAAAAGATAGTATCCCATATATTTAATAACTGTTCTAGACTACATGAAGAACCATCTCAGAATCCAGACAAGGCATGCTCAACAATAAACTAGAGAAGAAGATATCTGACAAGAGCTAAGTTAAATTCAGACTGTAAAATTGGTAGTTTGGAGGAGGAACAGGTTCACGCTAGTTGCTAAAGTTTTCCTGGAGGAGGTCAGCATGCATCTGGACCTTCAGCTCCTGGTACACAGCAGTGGGTGAACAAAATAAGGGAATGGAGTGGAATGGTGTTGGTAAAGAAGAAAAGCAAGTAAAGGCACATAGGCTGACTATGGCAAAAAAAATGATTGGTAGTATTTAGTTTTCCTTGTTAATGAATACATTAAAAATTTCCCCTTGTAGTCCAATAAGGATGCCATAGACTGGAACAGAGGAAACTTTCTTCTCCCTTCCCTTGCCCGTCCCTCCCCTCCCCTCTCCTCCCTTCCTCCCTCCTTCCCTCCCCTCTCCTTCCTTCCTTTCTCTCTCTCCCTCCCTCCTTCCCTCCAGCTCCCTCCCTCTTGCTCCCTTCCTCCCTCACTCCCTCGCTCTTCTTTCTCTTTCTTTTCTTTCCTTCCTTTCTTCTTTCCATTCTTTCTTTCTCTTCCCCCTTCTCTTCTCCTTCCTTCCTCCTTCATTCCCCTCCATCTCTTTCTTTCATGAAAAGGCTACTAATGTGATTTGTATGAGAAAGTTTGATTTTTTTCCCTCTTCCATCAGGTGTTGATAAAGGATCTCTGGGCCTGTTCCCGTCTAAAGGCATGCACATGCAGCAGGGTCTGCATAATACCATTTTAGAAATATGCACCTGACCACCTCTCCAGGCCTGTGATTCCTTTCCTCTAGGAAGAATCTCTGGCTGTTAGCTGTCCATCACCCATAAAACTCTGCAATGCCAATGGTTTCTTTGTGAACCAATAAATATATCAAAATTGGGATTATAAAAATATTGGATTTTCTTATGAAGTTACCAGGGGAAAATATCCAGGGAGAAGTGTATGGCACTTGTAACACAAGGCTTGTAACAACAGCTAAGTGAAGGAGTGGATGAGCCTGGGGTGTCTCTTTGTAAGCGGGCCTCTGGTAGGCCAAATTCTAAGATTGTCCCAAGATTCCTCACTCCCAGTATAGGTGCCATGTGTAATCCCTTCCTCTTGAGTGTGGGTGGGACCTGTGAATATAAAAGGATATCACTCTCATAATAAGATTATGTTATATTGCAAAGGTGAAGATGTTTTTAGATGTAATTATAGTTCTTAGAAGTTGAATTTGAGCTAATCAAAAGGGAGATTATTCTGGATGGCTTGGACCCAAACAGATATGCCCTTAAAAGAAGTCAGGGAGATTTTTCTTTCTGGCCTTCAAGAAGCAAACAATAATATCGTCAACTGCCTATGAAGAGGCCACATAGCAGGCGCATGAAGGTCATCTCTAGGAGCCGAGAGTAATCTGAATTAAATGGGGACTAAAGTCAAAAAATTCTGCCAACAACTAGTGAGCTTGGAAGAGGACCTCAGGCCTCAGGTAAGATTGCAGCTCAGCTGATACCTTGGTTTCAATCTGAGCAGAGGACTCAGCTAAAATGTACTCAGACTTCTGGTGCCCAGAAACTGAGATAAGAAATGGCTGTGGTTTTAAACCACCATGTTTGTTGTAATTTGGTACACGCACAGAAAACCAATACAGGGTCCTAGTACACATTGGCATGACAAAGTGTAACATGGAAATGTAACCAGATAGAATTTTTTAAAACTCACAATTCTTTTAAAGGAGATTGTGGTATAAGGTTAGAAGAAATACTTTGACCAGATTCTTAGGAAAGGAATGAGACCTCCTCCCTGCCCCAGAGATCATGCTTAATAATTACTAGATTTCACTATACTACAAGGTTTTTGATTTCTCAGTGGTGTATGCAAGTTTGGGGCCAGAGCTGAATTGCTCCATAAGTTATGGAGTTGCTATCCAAATCATCTCGTTTTAGTTTCTTCTAACTGGCCCATGGTCTCTCTCCTAAATAAACGGTAAACTCTTGTTTGTTTGCTTATCTTAAAGGAGCACTGAATTTGTAGCCATCTAGGTTCATAACAAATCATTAACCTTCTCAGGGTGCCAGATGTTTGGTCTGGCCGTGAAAGTCTCAATGAACCTCTCCTTTCTCTGCAGTAGGAAGACTCCATGTTGTCACCTGATTTAGCAATGACAGCTTGACATCCTTGTCAAGGATTCAGTTTGTGACAAGAAGATCCTGGGGATAGAGTTAATATAAGAAGGTTCATGTTGCTAACGAAGGAAAATAACAGATGAAGAAGATCCAAACTTGAGGAAATGGGCACACTTGTTGGTTTCACCATGCGAATTATAGAATCAACGAATTTGAAGTCTGAGTCTCTTAATTTTGAGGATTTGATTTATATCTGAATTCATTCAAATGGTGCTTTTCTAAGAACTGATTGTGGGAAATTGAGCTAAAAGGCAAGATAGAGGAACATATAATTGGCAGCTCATTAATAAAGGAACAGGAAGGGGCTGCTATTAGCTTAGCGTTTACCTACAGCCTCCCTTGGTAGGATGTGATGTAACAAACCCAAGTGTCAGAGGCTGGGATAATAGGGAAATGACCAAGGCTTGGAGCAGAGCGTCTTGCTTCTGGTATTCCTGTGTGGTGTAAAAAGAGAGAAGGATTTTCTGGTTGTCTCTGCCACACTGACCTTTAGAGTGTTTGCTTTTCAGTCTGTTTAGGGGAGGCATGTTTGAACTCTGTGGTATGAGCAAGTTCACTTCTTCTCCACTTTCCTTTTTTCTCCCCCTCTTGCCCGAAATGGTTTGCTGAGTGACAAATAAACACAAATTGTTTTTACAGGTATAAAACCAACAGATCAAATGCTGGCCTGTGCCTGGGCTTGTGAATGGGGACTATGTTATGTTTGGAGAATACCACCGCATCATTTACACTTGCAAACCCTTTGTAATCTTAATCTCTTTGTTGCTTTTATGTTATACTGCCCCCCCACCCCCAAGGTTAAAGAAAGAGATTTAGACCTTAAACACAAATCCAGCCTTCAAGCTCTGGAATTATCTTTGCCTTTAAATGCAGCTGATCAATGCCCATTTCTTTTGAAAATAAAACCCTTTTGAACCTTGAAAGCCTTCCACTGTTGAGCTATGCCTAAGTGCCACATGGGGGAATGGGCAGAAAAGAGCCCATTTTTCCCTTAGTGCTTGCATTAGGGGTCCCAGAGTTCAGTCCAACGCAATCAATTTAATTGGCGCTAGCTCTGGTGACAAATTATGCTGGTTTACACTCCAGTGTAGCAGAGATTCCTCCAGCGCAGGGGAAGAAGGGAGATACACTTCTTGGTCTCTACTTAAAGAGGGCAACAGTATTGGAAAAGGAGCACATTTAATTTATCACTGTCAGAGCAGGTGCAAAGTTTAATTCTAACTAAAAGCATTAAACAATTAACCCAGACAGTCAGGCCTTCTGAAAATGCTCAGTAGCAGGGAACACATGGACGAGATTACCAATGGAAACGTCGATGCTTCTCTTTTATTCCACTGAGTATCTTTTTGCACCTTAAAAAAAAACAAAACAAAACAAAACAAAGAGAAGTCCCAGAAATACAATAACTTCTCAGTCTTTTGGTTGATATCTGAATTGAAAGGGCCAGAGAGGATACCACTTTGCACTCAAAGATCAACAAATAACTCTCCCTTGAGCCCTAGTTGATTAGCTGTGAAAAGAGAAACACATCACTTGATTTTGAAGCTCTCATAAACTGATTGTCCTGTTTTTTTTTTTTTAATGGTAAGGTATGTTACCAGGCAATATGCATTTTACTAATTTGAATTGTTTTGCAGTATCTGAATCCTTGGAGGTAACTGTTATTTGGGAGGGGGCTGGACCAGGGGGAAGAACTAGAAAGCTGAAAAGGACTCAGAGAGCAATGAAATCCAGTGAGACGTAGAGACAAACTATGCTTCAGAGATACTTAATACGTTTACTTTTGTGGTTGTTGAGTTGACCAGAGAATCATTGAATTTTAGAGCTGCGAAGTCCTTTGAGAACTTTGAGGCTTAACCTGGGGAATTTGATTGTGAAAATGTTGAGGTCCAGAGAGGGTAAGTTTCTGTTCCATGTTATGTTGTTTCTGCACAATAAGCCAGCCATTGCGACTCGGTGCGGGCAGTGCAGGAAAGACCATGGGCTTTGGAGGCCGTCAGAGCTATCTTTGGCTTGTCCCTGTGCTTTACGCTTAGTATTTGGGGCATCTGTATGCACTGGAAAATGAGTAAACCCCTCATATGGTAATAATATGAAACGTGCTCAGCCCAGTGGACAGCACCTACACCCCTTATCATGTGTTGTTTTCCTACCACTGCCCCCTCACCCCGGGTGCTCAGATTTAATGAGGGGCTGTGGGTGAAGCCCCTAGTTCAGTGTCTGGTACACATGTTAGCAGTGTATTTTCAACTCTAATCAACCAGGAAAGAAGTAGTTTAACTGATGATCCCAATGCCTTGGAAGACTAGAAGCATTTTCATTTTGAGGGGATTCACTTACCAATTCAAATCTGTGTTACTGAGAAAAGATGGTAAAGTTGAGTTTGTTAAAGACAAACAAACAAACAAATAACAACAACAAAAAAACATGTGCCTAGAAGCAATTTGGGCTGAGTCGGCCCTTAGAAATGGTAAACCACCCTCTTCACTTTAGTTACCACTGGCCAGCTCCCTCTGGGGATCTCACGGTGTGAGAGCAGGGATGGAGCAGAGGTCTGGTTCCCTGTCAGTTCAGCTGCCCCCATCCTGACCGTGGAGAACCTCCTGGCTCCTTGAACGCACTCTGAAAACACGGGCCTGTTCTGAAATTGTCAGAAAAGCAATCTACTCTTGGGTAAGCCACCAGGTTGTTGTATAGGTGAATGTTGTGCTGATCCAGCATTTTGGATAAGTTAACTAGGTACTAAAGTTTAAAACATAAGATCCCTCCTGCTTTTATTTTAAATACAACATAGCCTTAGAGAAAAAAAGAAACAGGCAAACTAATCATGCATCATTCCATGTCCTACTCCCTCATCAGAGGGTACGGAGCACAGTTTCATTGAAAGTCACTGACACAGCTCTGTGATTGGAAAGGACTCAATGTCTGGCACAGTTTGTGCCTCAGTTTCTATTTTTTGGAAAGATCCCTGATGTCCTTCCTTAGTCAGCTAGTGCTGACTCAATTGTTTGCATCATTGTTATCTGTGGACACATAAGGTCCTCCAGAGACAAACTTTGTTCACCTAATGTAAGGGGAAGTTATTTATTAAGTGCCTACTGTATATATGTTTTCATTTAATCCTTACAACAACTTTGTGATGTAGATACTAGTATCTCTGCTTGAGATAGAAACTAGAGCGAGGTAATGCCCTACAGTCACCAGGGAAGGGAGGAGCCAGCATTTGAAGCCAATCTGCCCTAAACCCATACTCTCTGCAACCTACATGATGTGCTCAGTACTGACGTCCTAATTGGACTTACATTACCAAAATGGCACCTGACCCAAATCTCAGGAATCACAAAGATTTAGAAACCGCTCCATGGGTGTGTGGGGCCATCAGTTGCTGATGTGTTTTTCTTTGAGATCTATGGTTACTAAGATTTTTTCCTTTCCAAATCTGTTTGTTTTCATGATATAACACACTTTTATTACTCAAAAAGTGTTCAAAAGGGATCTCTATGCCCTGAATGCAGGTTGCTCCCTGGGAAGAAACATCCAGCTGGATTTTTTTTCCCTTGGGTTTTGTTAACTTTTGGAAACCCGGAAGTCATCGCTTTGTAATACTTGGTATTGTGAGGTTTGGAGGGATAGAGGCTAATGGACCTCTTTTAGAAAAATAGAACCTGATGTAGCACCTGCACACCCTATGGAGTGGGATGGGAGGAGAATAGAGCCGTGGTGTGGGCACGCACATTTCTTTTTCCCGTCAAGGAGAGTGAGGCCCCAACAATGGTTCAGCTGAGGTCTAGGGCTGACAGGCCTCCTAACTGTGGCCAAGAAATGTTTAATTAAAATTATTAGTCCAACTCCCAGAGATCTCATTTATTATATCTGATTGCAAAGTAAGGGATCTTACATGCATGTGTCGCAATATCTGATTTCTCCATTACTCGCATTACTCAGTCATGTAGATGGAATTCCCATTTCACAGCAGTCTCCATGAAATCTGGTTCAATTGCCTATTGCCACTCTAGTTTTGGGAGTCATAGAACTTAATGTTATTAACAAGAGCTGCCCTTCTCTTGTGTTCCCTTTGTTTCGCTCCTCACTGGGCCTGCTTGTCTCCATCCATTCAGGTCCAGGACAGCCTACCCTGACAGCTATTTCCAAGGAGAACTCTCACACCACGGTGTGGGAGAGGCCTGTGGGTCCTCTATGGCCACCCTAGGAAAAGCCATGGATGCAGTACAGAAAAAATGTGACAGCCTAGTCTGTCTCAATTTGTGTTTTAATATTGCCGAATTCAGGGTATTTTAGTCTTGATGGAAGAGAGGAAAATACAATTTTGAAATGTAGAATATTTTTTTCCTAAATTTAGAATTATGTGTGAGTGTGTGTGTGTGGTATGGGTGTGTAGGGTGTGTATATATTTTAGTTTCTTCTTTATTGCTCTTATCTTTTAAAACAAAACTGAAAAAAAAATCCAAAAAGCAAAAATACAAATACCAAAATGCATTTCCTTATGGTAGGATAAACATTCAGCTGTGTCATTTGCAAGAACTCAATAACATAAACAAAAATAAACCAAGCGATTTTCATAGTGAGTTTTTGTGTTTAGTCGATGGAGTATTTCTGGATTGTCATCAAGCCAGCATTTGTGACCACGTTAGAGAAATACAAATTTTAGTAACAGAGAATTATACTATCGTCCAGCTCTTGATGGGGGACAAGGGAAGACAGGAGACTACAAATGATCTTAAAAAACAGAGAGACGTTTCCCAAGATGTGCGAGGACAAAGGAGAGAAAAAGGGCTTCCTCATAGAAGTCCGAACCCAGCACCAACGTAGGATTTTCCAGTGTCCAGTCCAACTTTAAAGAGGCCTGACCCTCTGTGGCTAATGAAGTGGCCCAACAGTTTTGGCTTAAAACTTATCCTGTGCATCTCCAAAATAGGAATTCTCTGTTGTTCATGTCCCTGTGCTAAGGACTAAAATCAAATCAGCCCAAGTTTTTACCGTCTTAGAAATAAAGTTCATAAAGTTTATTTCAGGTCTCACTTGGCATATAATTGCAAGATTTCTTTATAGTTTTTTAAAAAAGAAAAATCCCTAGAACATATTTAGTTTAACTATGGGAAAAAATTAAGGTAGAATTAAAAGCATACTTTTCTCAATGCCCTGTAGAAGAAAGGAGTTCCTTTTCCTTTCCATGGTGGGGCCCATCTTCCCACTTGACTTCTACCTACGTTTCCTTTCTTCTCAGTATTCTGCCTTGAGTTAAGTTGTCTAGCGCCAGCTCCCGGTCTGCCCTCTGTCACCCATTTTGGCTCTCTCCTAGTCACACACACAGTCGTCTCTCCAAAGTCTGGGCATCATACTCTCTCTAGTGTTAAATCTTCCTGTTTGTCCAGGTCTCTGATTCCCTCCAGGACATTCAGATTCCTCACTCACACCCCTCCTGGTGGCAGTTTTCCGAGCATGGTCTGCGAGTTATCCTTTTCCAGTGCTCGTGTTTCCAACATCACAAGGTCTGTAATTTTGATTCTGGCAGGAATTAATACTCTCCTTGTTATAGTCCTAATTAGTTTTTCATCAAAATCACTGTTAGGGTCTATTCATTCTTTTAGTCTGTTGAGGCTTTCTTCCCCCTCAGGTGACAAGCCAGAGTTGGTGGCAGAGGTATTCCAAAGAGGTTTTAGCTCTATTAAAGGCTCCACGGACATATCTTTCCCTCCATTCAATTAAGAATTTCCCCTAAAACTATCCCAGTAGGAACTAGGTGTTTTGACAGAGCTCTCTGAATAATTCAACTTTTCAAGACCACTATAATGTCCTTCACACTTATGTGCTTCCTGGGTTCTAGGCTTTGGAAAATATCCAGTGAACATCAGATAGATTACAAACCTGTCTTTGGAAGCTTCTTTATCACTTGCACAGATAATTTCTCCCGTGTAACATCAAAATGATTAAAATAGTGATAGAAAAAACATATTTTGGATTCAACTAAGAGAAATTTGGCTCAAGATTTGCTGGTCGCTGGTTAGACAATAGAATTAGATGCCGTTGTTCCAGTCAAATTTATAGCGACATACCCTTGTGGATAGAGTAGACTATGTAGAGTAGACTAATGTTGCAAATTTATAGCGACATACCCTTGTGGATAGAGTAGACTATGTAGAGTAGACTAATGTTGCTAACCGGCCTTGTCAGTTCTAGATCCTTCTCCAAGAATCATTTCTTCTCCAAGAATCATTACTTCCCTCAAATTGTTCATTGTTCTTATTAACTCCTGCATAGCTCAGGACTAGGAACCTAGGAAGGAACCCCAAGGAAGGGCCTCAGTTGGATGGAGAAGCTTACCTCTGTGGGTTATTACTGGGTTTTCTCTACTCTCTCCATGAGGCCGGGCTCCTAAGAGACAAAGGGCAGTTGTAGGTATGGTGGATTTTGAGTCCAAGCTCTTATCTGTAACTGATCAGAGTGAGAATCTGAAAGACTCACTCATCCTTCATCCTGAAGTTGGAGCTCAGGAATTTCTGATGGTCTGTGGGAACTGGAGTCCTCCCCCCTCGTAATTACGGGGCAGTAATTCCCTGGGCGGAGGGATCCACAAAGATACTAACCTATTTCTTTTCTCCAACACCCAGAAAGCTTAACCATTTTCTTGGTGTGCTTGCTACCCAGGTTGAGAATAAATAGTTATAGTGGAGCTAATGTTTCTCTCCACTACATCACCAAACTTAGTTTAAATTACAGCAAATCTACCAAAGTAGCATGTAAGTCATCATATGGAGACCTAATGCTGGTGCTTGTCACTGCAGCATTTTCCTGGCACATGTCTGGTGAGAGAGTGCTGGCATGCACATGATTGAGAAGGCGTTTGTGGGGGTGCGCACCTTTGATGTGTTAACACTGATGACCGTATAAGTCCCCTCCCCATCTTTCAACAAATTCCAGCTCCACTCAATACTGAAGCATGTATTCAGTGTCTTCTGTGTCAATCACTTGGGACATAAGGACGACTAAGGCATGGTTGCAACCATCCACGGTTCCCTGAGTAGACAGAAGTGCACAACCGTGATATCAAGGCCTTACAGGAGAAGATGGGAATCTGGCTCTAGGATGCTGTTCTTTCCCTCTGGTAGGCTGCAGATGAGCTGGTCAGGAATCATTTGGTTGCAAAAACCAGAAATATTCAGAGAAGCTCAAATGAGTGTTTACTGGGAGGATGGAGGTGCCCCTCACCAGGACTGCTGAGTAGGGTCCCACAAGGTTTGCTCTGGGCCAGGACTCCTGGCTGAAGGGGTGCGTGGTACAGAAATTCAGCAGTGCTGATGCTGGCATGGGGCTATAGAGGGCGCTCTTCTCTTTTTTCTCACTTTCATATTTTATTTAAAAATATATTATTTTGAAATAATTTCAGAATTAGAGAAAAGTTGCAAGAATAATACAGAGAACACTTATGCACCTTTTATCCAGATTCACAAGTTCTTGACATTTTGGCACATTTTTTTTATATCAGTTTGTCTATTGTAGTGCTTTTTGAGTCATTTGAGAGTAGGTATCATTCTCTGTGCCTTCATATTTCGATGCACATTTCCTAAGAACAAAGATATTCTTTGGGGTAACCACAATGAAGTTTTCAAATGATAGGATATTTAGCAGCAAAATAATTTTTAAATCTGATCTACAGTTGATTTTCTAATTTTGTCAATTATTATTAATAAAACGTCCTTTAGAACATTATTATTATTATTATTGTTATTATTATTTTTTTACCATAAGTACAGGATGCAATCCAGGCTTATAAATTGCATTTAGTTGTCATGACTCTTTTTTCCTCTATTAATCGAAACAATACTTTGACCTTGCTTTCTCTTTCATTACATTGACATTTTTGAAGCATGCAGACCAGTCATTTTACAGAATATTTCTCATTGGGTTTATCTGGTGCTTCCTCATGATTAGATTCAGGTCATGCATTCTTGGCCAGAATTCTACGTAGATGATGTGGTGTACTTCTCAGGGCAACGCATCTGGAGAGGCATGATGTCTGTCTTACCCCTATTGTTGGTGTTAATTTTGATAACCTCATCAAGGTATGGTCTGCTTTCTCTGCTGCACAGTTACTCTTTTTATCCTTATAACTGATAAACAGCCTGTGAGGAAACACTTTAAACATGTAAATATCTTGTAACTCATCAAATTTGACCTCAAGATCTAGCATCCATTGAAAGTTCTTGCTCATTGATGGTGAAGTAGGGGAAATTTTCAAGCTACCACTTCTTCCAAATTTAACTGTCAGAATTCTTTTGTAAGGAGGAGCCCTCTGTTGTTCCTCATTTGTTTATTCATCTATTTATCATTAACATGGACTCACAGACTCATTCTCCTTTACAGCGGGTTATAATCTGTAATTTAGTCTGACGGTTAAATGATCAGACACTTCAAGTTGCTCCTATGTTTTCTGGACATGTCACCATCAGCTTTTCTGTGCACTTTTTTTTTTTTTTTACTTTATGGAGTAAGAGCTCATTGTGCGTCTTCTTTGCCCCAGCCCTGCAATCATCCATTTCTCCAGGAAGCTCCCTGATTCCTTTTAGAGGGGAATGGTAGGTGACTAATTTCATTGTTCTCTGATTTATCTTCTCTGTGTTTTGAAGGAAAAAAAAAAAGCAGATTTGTGTATGCTTTACTTTCTTCCCCACTTTTTACATTAAAAAATAGCGTAGAGAACATGCTCTTTTGCATTTTTCTTTTTCGCTTAATATATGCTGGAAATCACTCATACAGATCAGTTCACATAGACCTTTTTTTCTTGCTTGTTTTTTAATATTTACATAGTACTTCATTGTGTGTATCTATCACAGTTTAATCAACCAATTATACACATACACACACATAGATCTTACATTTTAAAAATATTTTCTCTCAAAACTTCATTTATCTTTTGACTTTACTTATGGTGTTTTTATCCTAATTGAGCTGCCTTGTTCTAATTAGTCTGCCAGGAATGAATGCCTTTTTTTCCTAAACCTCAAGGGTGCTGTACATGCCGATGGGGCTCGAGTCTCACTGAAGTTGGCTGCAGGAAGAGAAGCTGCAATTCCTGGAAACTGCACGACCCTTGTGGGGAGTGGAGGCCACCAGAAGTCTGGTCACTCTTTTTGTCCCAGAGCAACATGGGAATTTTGTTGGCTTGCCCTCTGGTGGTCAACCCCCTATACCTGAGACAGATTCTCCAGTTGAGTTGCCCACTCGTGTTTGTTTTGGGATCTGTGAAATGATTGCTGGAGAAAGATGAGCTGGAATGCCTGGGTGTAGACGTGTTGGCCTCACTGAAGAGTTGATAGATCCTTAAAAGTCTTTATGCAGTGCAAGGCGCATTATGGACTCTAAAAATCAGTTATCATCATCATTATCATCTCCACTTTGATAGAATCCTATTTGTGTATTTATGCTAACCACTCCCCTCCCCCCAACCCCCCCTCCTTCTTCCCTGCCTCCCTGCCTCCCTCCCTCTTTCAGGTGTGTGTCCTTTTTTGTTTTTTCTTAAAAATATCCTCATTTGAGAATATTTTTATTGATTTTAGAGAGAGGAAGGGAGAGAGAAAGAGAGAGAGAGAAACATTGATGTGACATTGGTCACTTCCCATAAGCCTCCTGACTGATCAGGGATCGAACCCACAACCTAGGGATGTGCCCCTACTGGAGATCAAACCCACAGCCTTTTTGGTGTATGGGCACAGTACTTGTCTTGTTAAAGACAGATGAACTCTCTTCTTCTTTTGCTCTCTTCCTGTCCTTTCCTTTTTCATAAACTAGAAGTTGAGTCTAGACTCAGGTTTGTGGGGAAAAAAAATCCCTTCATTTTTGGATAATTTGAAAAATTCAAAGCAGCTTAGCCAGGATGTACTGCTTCTTCCCATAACTCACATGATTATGCTAATTCAGAAGAAATGTGTTGATGCACTATTAAAAAGCATGATCTGTTTTTTGCTTCTGGGTAAAGAGGAGAGCAGCAGCCTTTAGTGGCCGTGTCAGTTTTGCCCATATTATTATGTGCAGATGTGCCAGCTGCCAGTAGGCATTTTCTCTCTGATAGCGCTAACCACTTAACCGTGGGTCAGCGAGGTGCAGCTCTCAGCCAATAGATCTAATTGCAATCCTTCTGTGTTCCCTGTGATTGCAGGTTTCTCCGGCCCTATAAACAAATAGTAATCAACTAAACCTGTTACCTCTGAGTAGAGATGTCACGATATGAAATATTAACTGTTCAAAATACAGTAATGATGGTTTAAAACTGTATTTGTTTCTTGAAAATAAAGAAAAAAGATTAAAAATAAGAAGGGAAAATCAGAAGCTCGAGAATTGGAATTCTGAAGGGCCCTCTGGCTCTTTTCCGTCTACATAATGAAAAATTGCATATGTATACGACATGTTTTATGTGGTCAGATACAGCGTAAATATTGTGTACATCTTTTGCTGGAGTAACAATGCATTAGCAGCATCACAAATAAGCTCAGCTTCAGCATCTACATTTTTATGACATTTTTATGTTAATGCACGTCAAACTTATGTTTTGTGATGTATCTAATCCACCCCAAATTAATCCATTTGTATTCCTATAATCCAATCAGCTCCTGCCTCCCCTACTAAAAAGTTAGATGCAAAGTCCAAGGCAGAAATATGGCAGTTGGTCTAGGCCCAGGGAGACTCAGCTTTTAGAAGATGCTTTTTCCTTCTGGCACATGGAGGCAGTATGAGTTTAGGTGGGGAGTTCTGGTAGCGGCAGTGATAGAAGAGGGAGAGATGGGAAAGGAATCCTACTGATTGAAGCTGCCAGTGTTGATAATACAACATAATGTTTTTGTATACTTAATTTTATTATTTTCTTTTTTGATGTTATCTGGGTAACTTTTCAATTTATTCCAGTTTCTGGGATCTCTGCCGTGTTTGTGATCTCGGTGTCAGGATTCTCCCAGGTGTGTCCTGTATACTTGGTCCTGGGCTGAGCCTTTACTGAGCATCTGCAATGCAATGGCGTTTGCTGTTCACCGAGCATCTCTTGTGCAGAATGTGTGTGCCTGAACTGGGGACCAGCTCTCACCCAGAAGTTCCAATTTGCCCATATCAGCCCATCAAAGACGGCATATCCATCAGAACCTGTTTGTTAATGTTGGGTCATGAGTGCTCCCTCTTGGTTTTTCTGAGACTGGTCTAGAGGTGGAGGAATTCCTCCAGGAAGCTAACACGGGCTGTTGAGTGTAGAGGAAGAAACACAAAATGAAAATGTCTTGAGTCCAGATAGAATGGCATGTTGGTGAAAAGTCCATCCTTTTCCCTGATATGCAACTTTCAAAATACTATCTTAGAGTTCAAATCCCCACCCCAACACTTACCAAAATAACTACACTGGGTCTTGGTTGTCTTTTTTTATTTTTATTTTATTTTATTTTATTTTATTTTATTTTATTTTATTTTATTTTATTTTATTTTATTTTATTTTATTTTATTTTATTTTATTTTATTGTTGTTCAAGGACAGTTGTCTCCATTCCCCACCCCCCACAACCCCCACCCCCACCCCAGCCATAGTGCATCTCATAGGTTGTTGAGAAATACTGATCTGAGGTATGTAAAATAGTGATGGCACTTAGGAAGAGCTTAATCTTTGGTAGTTACTGGCATTGTTATTCACAGAATTTTTGACATTTGGAACTGTGAGAACTCTTCAGACCAAACTGTAAAATTTTTCAGGTGAAAAGGACTGTAATACTGAGGATCAGAGGGCCAGCTAAATGCCTTGTTCACAATCACACAGCCACGTGGGGCAGAACAAGGATAAGAATCTAGGTCTCCAGAATCACAGTCCAGAGACCAGTGAGTTTGCTGCTGCCTCTCTTGCAGAGGAGAACACATTTAAGGAATGATGTAAAAAGTCTGTCTTTGTGATTGCTTGAACGCGTGTAGCTCGGTAAGGTGTTTACTGATTGCTTTTTAACTTGGTTGATCTTGAGAGAAAAGGGCGTGTCCCCTGGCGACCTGTGCTGATGCACTTCAGGACCAAAGCCAGTTGGTTTGAGCTTCCCAGTCCAAGTCTCCATTCTGAACAAAGCCCTCTCCTGAGCCCTTCTTCCAATTGCCCCATCCCTACTGATTTTCGAGGATGAGTCAGCAGACGTCTTCCTGGTTCTGTCTGTCTGGGAGGAGTCCAGGACCTGCCAGGAAATAAAGGCTAGAATTCGCCATCTTTTCTTTTTTTTAGAGCTGGATCTATACAACTCCAAACACCTGGCCAGAGTTTGGCCAGGCCAAGGAGGGAAAGGAACAAGGCCTTCATTGAGACTGGGAACCAAAGACTGGGATTTTTTTTTTCTTTTTGTTCTATAATTTTGGTTTCCTGTAGAAATGGCCTCCATCTAAGTGGGATTCTTTTTCTCTTCACCACCCTCCCCTCCTTGGTTCCCCTCACGTCTTGGCCTGTGGAGCTATAGGGTTGATTTGACTCTGGAACTTGTAGGAAGGAAGCTCCTGCCAACTAGGATAGCGGAACAGGACTTTCTTGAACTCTCTGTTATGATTCAAGATTGGAATCTTCTGTCAATCGGATTTGACTTAAATGGGTCCATGTGGCTCATATCAGGGGCGCATTGTCAGTTATGTACATGAGAGGAGAGAAGTTGACGGTGGCGGTGGCAGTGGTGGGGTGTGTGTGTACATAGGTGGGGGCAGGCTCGATGGGATGGAATTCACTTGAAAATCCGCAGTGGGCTCTTTTCTCCTTTAACACTGATGCTGGGTAATTAGCAAAATGTGCACAGGGTTTTATCCATATTCATGCGCCTTTCCCACAAGCACAAACAATCCAGTCTCTATTATTTCCTTGCGTGTGTAGCTCCCCCCTCTCACTGCCACCTGCAGAGCCCTGTGCTGCTCTGTTCACATCATTCTGGCTCTGGTTGGGAGTGTGGTGGTGGGGGCCTCCCCTGCCCTGGGCGTGGGCATGGGTGGAGGACTCCACAGAGAGCGCAGGGGGTGCCTCACCAACGTAGGATCTGCAGCAGGTTAGAAACTTTAACGAAGTGTACTCAAAGCTGTGATCCCATGCGATCCTTATGAGGATCCTGCGTGGTAGGTAGGGTAGCATCATTATTTCTGTGTGACAAAGAAGCAAATGAGGCACAAAGAAGGGGCTATTCATGCCTTTGCTCCTCCAGATCATTCCTCCTGCTGCTTTGCCTGGCTCTTTGCCCTGGTCAGCAAAGGACCCATCATCCAGTCTCCATTGTCTTCTGGTTGTGACATGAGGTTAGAAGGCACCAGGACACAGACGCTGGGGTTTATTCCTGCCTGAATGGTGTTGGTAGTGCCCATACTCCTCTATGGCGACATTGCTTTCGGTGGCTTTTTTCCACACCCATACTCTCTCCTTTCTTCCAGCAGCGCCTTTGTTCCTTTTTGCCCCATTCGGACCTACAATGTTAGAGACTCCCTGCTGATGCCATGCCCCTTTGCTGTTCCTTGTTGGGTTCCTTATCCTCCTTCCACCTTTATAAAGAGCACTTTCATGCATTCTTTTTTTATTAAGCTCTTTGAGTGAGCAGCTGATGCCTCCTGGGACCCGTAGGATGAGTATCTTGCCAGTGACTACACGGCGAGTAGCAGAGCCCAGCATTTGTCCGTGCTCACCTGGACTGTTTCATTAGGCCGCGGTGTTCCATCACTGCATCACTGGTGTCCTCTTCTTTTTCTCCTCTCAGCGAGCGGTGAAACCAACAGCAGTAAGAGATTTGGATCCTGTCCTGTTTTTCCTGTCCTTATGAACACTGGCTTTCTTGGATGGACTTTTCTTTGTAGAAGCAGTAGCCCAGGCATGGGGATACACAGTGCCAAGGAAATCAGAGAAACCTAGATTTTTTTTTTATGTGTCTCTTGTGCTCTCTGAGGAAGAATCACACTCATGAGTGCCTTCACTACAAGGAGATGTGGGTGGTGGTGTACAGTGAGAAGCGGTGGATGATAATCACCCTCATTCACTTTCAGTCCTGATCTCTCCATGAGCCTGGAGATTTGCTAGCCCCTCTGAATTCAGTGTTTGTAAGGTGTGAGCAGTGTTCTTTCCTCTTTCATGACATGAAAGCAAACTGCTCGAACATTCTACCCCATAATGCAACAGTGTAAGATGGTTCTCTGCAATATTTACTGGACTCAGTAATACCTGGCTTTTCCTTCCCTCACCTGGTGCACATGTGGAGACAGGCAAACCACATGATTAGAGGGGCTCCCAGTGCAAAGGGCAGAAGCAAACTGCATTATGCTCTGTGTTTTTGCTTTCCTTGAGAGGAAGTTTAATACAGAGCTGTGCATCATTTACATTCCAATTTTATAATTACTAACGGCCTGCTTGCTATGAACCTGGCACATGACAGGTCCTAGAAGTCCTAGAAAGAACAGTGAAGGGGCATATGGCATAGTGTTTGCCTTCAGAAGACATATACATTTATTAGGGAAGTAAGATCCTCCTGGAAACAAAGCCAGACAGCTATTAAAGGTAGTTTGTGTGAAAGTGCTAAAGCAAGCAGTTGCTGCACTCCTATTTGGTTTGGGTTTAAGGATGGTGGTTTGGTTGTGAAGGTGCAGGGGCAAGTCTCCTGAAAGAAATGTTAGAAGGATTGGGCGCTGCTGGCCACTGGATCTGATACGACCACAGATTTCTCTCCTTTGGGTTCAGGGTTACTTTTCTGGAAAGTAAAAGTGTCCTGAATTTGATCACATGTGTCCTGAATTTGATCTTTGCAGCCATGGTGTGGTTTCATCTCCATAGTCCCACTATTGACCAAGCTGCTGCAACACCCTTTGGCTTGGGGAGTTTTTCCTTTCTGTTCTCACGTGACAGGAAAAAGTGGATGGTGACAAGGAGCTTCTCAGTGGTGGGTGAAGGATTTCCATGGACAGTTGTTTATATCCAGACACTTGGTTACCAAGTTTATTCTTCCCCTAATACCCCAAAGGCAGAGAGTAGCTGGAAAAAAAATCACTAAGAAGCCCTTAACCTTGTAACATACAGTTTTTGCTAAAAATATATATTAATAATATATTATTGAGCGAGCATAGATGAAGAAGGCCAGGGAGGGAGGAAGCAATAAGAGTGTGAGCAAGGTCAGTGCTCTTTGCCCGCAGACTCTACAATCAATAAGATCTGGTCAATAACTGCTTTATTACTGCACTACCACCCGGAGCAAAATCATTTTTAAATTAAGAATATATTTTGCAAAACTGAATTAACAATATTGAATATTTTGCTCTTTGATATGACTAGCCTTCAAAATCAAATTATTAAGTATGGAAAATGCTTACCGGGTGAAGTTTTTCTTTCTTCTTCTCCCTCCTCACTTATCCAACCCCATTCCCTCTCTTTCTCTCATGCTCAGCTCCACCTCTCTACACCGCACCCCCTCCCCCGCCCCACGCTGGCCTCCACCCCACAGCTTGGGAAGGAAACAACAGCATATTTTTAAGGTTTCTCTCACAAATGTGGATGTAAATTAGTATTGAATCCAGAACATAAAAATTAGGAAAGGAAGATACATTTGCTTGAGTCCAACAAAACTGTGCATTTCCTCTGAGAGAAAGGACGAAGTAGAGAAAATTGGGAATTTTCCACTTGGGTAAAACTGATGCCAAAAAATCAACCTTTGGACTTTTATAAGTTTTGGCAAGCTATGAAATCTCACTATTCCTCTCCCTACACCCCCCACCCTTGGTTACCCTGGCTCCATCCCCTGTTCTCTTCTTTCCTCCTCTCTCCACAGATGGAGGGGACAGAGGACACTCTTACATGACTCATGTAGTACAACTTTAAAGCATCCATAAGGCCAGATTCCCCCCAAAAGTATAAGAAGTATTCTGAGTAACTCTGTTATGCAAACTGAGTCGTGAAGGCACATGCAGACCTTGGCGCTGGGATGTGTTATTGATATTATTAGAATTGATTTTACAGCATCTTTCTTTGTGAAAACAGGAGATTTTGGTGCTCACATTTTCAAAAATTATAATGAGCTTCTCTGATCCCTTTTGTTTTCTTGGGCCACTTCTCACTGTTAACCATTCGTGATTATAAGCTCCTACACGTAATTCATAGTTTATTGGGTTTCATTTATATAAAATAAAAACAAACAATGGAGAGAGAAAATTTTACTGCTCAGTATTGCTCATGGCACAAAAGCCCATTAATTTTTCAGTAAAGGGATAATGTTGTCAGGCCATGCAGTAGCATGTTTACTTCTTATGTATGTCAGGTGACAGATTTGTACTCTTTAAAAAGGGGCATTTGTTCAGGGTATTGGTGCTTACCATTGAGAGGAAGAAAGGAAGGGAGGGAGGAAGAGAAGGAAGAAGGGGGAGGGAGGAAGGAAGGGAAAGAAAAAGGAGAGGGTGGAAGAAAGAGAGGGAGGGAGACTGCTAAGGAAGGGAACTTGCACTTGTTTCGTGGTTTTCCTGTGTATTAGTGGCTTCAAAAAGGTGGGTATTATTGTCGTATTACATAGGAGCTCAGGTGGCTTAAGTCACTTACCTAGGTCAGGCAGCTGGTCAGTGGAAGTGTAGGAAGTCAACCTCAAGTGAGCCTGACTTTAAATTCTATGCTCTTTTTGTCACTCATGCTACCTTTGTAATGTAGAACATTTTTGAATCTTACTATCCAGCAAATGCTTTTGGTCAAACTGAAAATACCACAGCTACTTAATCACTAAGTCTTAACATTTTACACAGGCTACAGATTCTTTTAAGAGACTCAGGCAAGTTATGGCCCTTCCAAGGAAAATGCACACACACATACAGTAATTTCAGAGAGTTCATGGGCCTTTGGAAGCGCATGATGGCCTCCAGCCTAGGACTCCCTGGGCGAAGTGCCCTAAAGGAGAGCTTTGTTTCCCCTTTTCAGGAAACCCCGAGGATTTGCTATTCGAGCCCCTTTTGGGCACCAGGTATTTTGGAAAGACAGTGCAGGCCTAAGACAGTAGTGAAAGTGGAGGCTGAGGCATTGGACGGTCGGGCTCTGCACCCGTGTCGCTGGTCTGTGCGTAGGACTCGGTGTTTGTCAGTCGCAGTGGTTCCTGAGGGGCCGTCGAGGGCCCAGCTTTGGTTTATTCGCATGAACTTTCTACATCCCAGAAAAGGCCACAGAGCATCCAGTGGTAAGGGCCCACCTATTCTTTAATTTAGTCTCCTTGTCCTTTATGTCTCTGAAAACGTTAAGTGTATTCTTTTCACTTTTTTCCACTTCTATTATTACATAAACATTGCCGAGCTTCTGCAGTGTACCCAACGTGGTGCCATGCTCGGGGGGAGAGGAAGGAGATGACAGTCTCCTGTTAGCTCACTGACATTTTCGTTCATGTTGACTCAATCCCAGCGTCGCATTATTGATCACGAAAGGCTTGAAAGAGATCCAGAGAATCCAAGTTAACAAAACTGCCGGCATGTCTGGTCCTGCTTCTTGCCCATTTCCTGACCTAAACACTCTCCCAGAACCGGGGTCTTCCCTTCTGGTACTGTCATTATGATTTGGGCTTGACACCAGAGTGATCTGTTTTGTTCAACATGAATGTGTGGAGATCTTATGTGTGCCAGACACTGCCCTCGGTGCTGGAGGACACAAAAGGAGAAGACCCCGAGGATGAGTTTGACCTTGAGGTGCTATTATTCTACTAGGGCAATCGGACCACCACATTCGTCCAAGGAAAAGGTTATCGGAAGCTCAGGAGAGGCCAAGGGAACTTCAGTGCCTTATGAGAGAAACCCGCACCTTGGATTTTTCAGCCAGATGTGTGTTGTCCTCAGGAAGCTTCAGGGCATCTCAAGAAAACACTTTAGGATGAGCCTCATGAGACTGTTTTCAGTTTCTTTGGTTTCATATAGGCAATCTGGCAGAGTAAGGATATTTTTTAAATGTGTAGAACAAAGACAAGATTATTGGGAAAGGCATCTTAACCCAGTGTTTCTAAAGTCACTAGACAGTTTCGTCTTCAAGCAGTGTGCCTCCATCATGGTGGAGGAAGGGTAGTCTTTGACTCAATAAAGGAAGATATGGGGTCCCCCTTGCCATCTGCTTTTCTAAGAAGAATTTAAAATTACTATGTCTTCTCTATAGTTTGAGTAGCACAAACTACAGGCAAGACATTTGTGCATTGCTACCTTGGCTAAATCCATCTCAATGGTTATATTTTCAGAATAAAAAATGAAGTGTTTTTTTTAAATATGTAGTTTTACTTTACTTTTGGAAAATTCCCCAACTGAAAAGAATTGACATCCTGGTAACTCTATTACCCAGGCCTTCCCTGTCTTTCTGAGTTCTGACCCTTGGAAAACCATCACATGGCAGAGTAGCTAATGCAGCTTGTAGGGTACAGGATTAAAGATTTTCTGTATCCACAGGGGAAGGCTGAGTCCTGGGAGGGATTCAGAGATCCATAAGAAGGTGGTATTAGAAACCACTTGTCACGGAACAGAAATAATTAGAAAGAATTAGAGTGCAACTATTGGTTCTCCCAGACACCTATGCAGGTAAATTTGGAAGCTGTGGTTAGGGAGAAAAGATTCGAGTGCTAGATTCTACAGAACCCGTTCTGGGCCCCAGACCAAATCCTGTACCACCCACAAAGAGTGTTCTGCCCATCAAAGCAAACATATACCTCCATCCTCTGATTTTCACAGAACGTACCACTCATCTTGGCACTTACTCACATGCCAGCCTTTCCTGTTACTTAGGGCCCCAAACACATATGCCTTGACTCATTAGAAAGAGTATAAGAAGATGCAGGTATAATGACTCTTGTACGTAGTCCCTACATTTAGGTGTACGTGCTTAGCTGATGCCCCGTTAATGTTTATAGAATTTTGCATTCCATGGAATCAATATGACACCATTCATTCTAGTTTTCTCTGATTTTGCCACCATCACATTCTACCCCAATATTTTTCTTTTCTTGTGTCCTTGTCAAACTCCTTTGGCTTCACCAGGGTGACAGTTTACAAGCTCTTTCCTTCTTCTGGACTTTGGGAAGGACCCCAGGTCTTATGGCCATTTGTTGGCCTTTTATAGAGAGTCTTCCCTTTAGTGTTGTCTCCCAATTTCTTTCTTTTTAAATTGAAGGATGCTTGGAGGGGCTTAACCTAATTTAGACCATGCCTGCTGATTTGCCAACCCCTCAGCCTATCCAGGGCACGGGGATGGACTGTCTCCACAAATCTAGATTGTCCTAAGCCTAGTGATGGTCTCCCTGACCGTCTGAAGCAGGGAGAGTGGCTCACAGTGAGCCTGATCTCAGATCGAGGGAAGCAGACCCATAAATCCCACAGTGACCTGCCCGATGCCCATCAGTTTGACGTAGCTGCTGTTCTCTCCCTGTGGGGCCTCCGTGTTCTGATGCAAGTCCTGGCTGCAGTGAGTGACAGGTGCGACCAACGGCCGCATGAGTTATTTCCTTTGGAAACCACAGCTGTGGCTGAGGCCAACGGATGGCAACGGTGCCACTGGGCTCTCTGGGAGCAATCCGCTTGGCTGTCTTCAGCCTCAGGAAGGGCTTTTAAACTTGATGAAAATAACCCAAGAGGTTGGGTTTTGGTGGCAACTGCAAGTATTTTAGAGAGGGGAAGTACCCGGGAAGGAGAATAGACTAAGACTTAGGAGCCAAGATTTTGTAATAAGACAGACCGGGTTTAGATCCAAGTTCTTTTACCTTCCAGCTTTGTTACATTGGTGTGTGTGTGTGTGTGTGTGTGTGTGTGTGTGTGTGTGTGTGTGTGTGTTTATTTATTTATATGTATTTTTAAAACCTCTCTGAGTCTCAGTTGGCTACTAAGTAAAGAAGGGGCAATGTCTAGCTTTTATGTTTATTGTAAAAACTGATTATGCAGTGCCTGACACATTTGATGTTCAATAAATTCTAGCTATTATTATTATTACCAAAGGGCAGAAGGTGGGAAGAGATAGGCACTTTCTCCAGGAACTCATAGCTTTCTTCAGCCGAAGGAGTAGCCTGTTTCCCTGTCTGGGTGATGGGATTGATGATAGTACCTGCATTACCACTTCGTTGTGAGAATCAGGGTAAGGCACCTAGAACAACTTCTGGCACATAGCAAATGCCACAGTATTAGCTTTCATTAGTTTTGTTATTATGATCATTCTTTTATTTATTAAGGTTCTTTGACATCATCCTAAGATATTGCCAGTGAGTTGCCTTATGTCAATGTGGAACTGGAATTTGATGGGTGATACCAAAGTAGAAGAAGTAGCAACAGCTGTTCTAGTTAGTTTGATATTTGAAATACTTTATTCTAGAATTAATTTCTCAGATGGAAGAAAAAGAGGAAGAACCCAGAACTTTTCACAACAGTAGAACATGGTGCATTTCACTGTGTGACCCTATTTTCATTTATTGACCTTTGGGAGCTGGAGCTAGTCCCTCTCTGTTCCCTTCATTGGGACTGTTCCATCCTCTTAAGCTACTACTCACAGAGTCGCCCGCCACAAGAGTGTGTTCCTGAAACAGGGGTGCATCAAGCCTAAGAGGGTGTGCTGACCGAATGATTCCAGCCATAGGTTTAATGGCTTAAGTGGTTCCCTTTTCTCTTGTTTAGCATTCAGTTTTACTTTTTTGGTATCATATAACATTAATCAAGAGACAAGCATGTGTTCAAAAGAAATGAAATATCATAAAACTCCAGCCTGAGAAATGAACACACCTTGGAATGCATAATGCAACCATTTCTGAATAATTAGTAGGTTCATACTCTCCATGTTCCATGCAGTGTTCCTTTCCTACACGGGCAGGTTTTTGTCTATGTTTATCCTTTTCATGCTCTGCTTCAATATGTTTTCTGGATCGTATTCCATGTCCCTGAGGCATGCAGTCCAGGGGAAGGAGCCAGAGTTGCTTCTCAGCCTGGCTTAGAGAGGATGCTATAGTTTACTTTAAACATTAACCGCCCTATGGTACAGTGATTTATTTTTGGATTTTAATGCATTGGTTGTTTTATACTATCTTTTTGATATTGTGGACAATTCTTTATTTTTTTCCCTGGATTTCTATGGAGATACAGAATAACTTCTGAGAGCTGAAGAAGATATATTGCTGATAACAGATGTGGGATGGGCAACATCTCAGAGGGCCGGCACCCTAAAAGAGTGAGTTGGCCATACAGCCGGGTTGGTAATAATGTGTTCTTTGACTCCTAAGGATCGATTCTCCATTCTTGGTGACAAGTCCAACTCGAAGGCCGTATAGAGTTTGTAATGAATTCTTAGGAACATCCACTTCCAAAGTTGGGGAGTGACATGTGGAGACACTACCTCTTATAACACCGAAGGACTAGAATGAGGCCAGCTGGTGAGTGTGAGACGGGTTCGAAGGCAGGGAGAGAAAAGTGGATAGGAGGAATTTGGACCCCGGTGGCGAGGCATAAGACGGAGGAATTCATGTCACACAGCCCTGGGCCTCGTGTGTGGGCACAGTGATGGTATAAGTGTGTTTGTAATGTGAATGATGAAGCTCATAAAGGACACACAGTCAAAGAGCTTACAGAGGACAAACTCTTCTGCTGAGGAAGTCAGCCCTTCTCTAAAATGAATTGTAACTGCTCAAGGCTGGTGGGAACTTAGATTGCCCAGTTTAACCCTCTGCTTCAAAGTGGGCTCACGAAAGAGAGTTGGTATCGTGTCCTATTTTCCATCTCTCAAGGAGACACCTTGTAAAGATTTCCTTATGGCTCATGGCCGGGAAGTTTTTCCTGTAGTGCAAACCATATTCTTCTTGCTATAACTTCAGCTTATATCCTCCTTACACTGCCTTCATTTGTTTCTCCTGGATCACTTTATCCTCTCTTTTGGAAGGTCAATACTAATGACTTTAGTTCTTTTCCAAGGAGATGATTTCTCCTAAACCTTGTGTCATTTTTTTTTTTTTTGAGTCTCTCCATACCCACATAGGTATTTTTGTGGCTAGAAGGAGAGTCCTTCTGGGATGGTATTTTTACCCCCGGGTGGATCTGTGCTGTGAATAACCTGAGCCATTCTGGAACCATCCCCAGACCAGGCAGGTGGCAGCCCCATTTGCTCTTTCCTAAGCGCCAAGGCAGAGAAGCTACTCTGGCTCCTTCTCTCTGGACCGCATGCCTCCGGAACACGAAACTCAGTCACAGACACCATATTTAAACAGAGCAGGGAAAGGATGAAAATAGACAAAAACCTGTCCATATGGGCCAGCAAAGCTGCATTTCCAATATGCTGTTATCAAGACCCTGCTGAGATCCATACAGCATACAGAGCTCCATCAGGGCAGAAGCTGGATGGAAGGCAGCTCAGCCCTCCATGGGTTCATTCCTGGACATGGTGTGCCAGGCCTGTGAAAGGGGCAAGGTCAGGGGCAGGATGAGCAAGGCTCCCTCTCTAGAGTATGGGGACGTATGGCTTAACTGAAATGGTGAGAAACAATACAGAGGCCATAGGATTAAGCACTGGGCTTTATGGGTGAGAGCAATAGTTGCAAACTTTTCAAACGGAGGAATTCTTCAGATACAATTTTGAAAGTTTAATATGCAAAACATGTCGAAGAATGAACAACGTGTCTTTTCCTGTGGTCCTAGAGTTGTGACCTGGGCTCAAGGCTGAGGACAAAATGCAACCATGGGCAGCCACCTCTCCTCAGTGTTTGCAGGGAGGTGCTGCTCAGAGCATGAGCCTGGCCGCTACGCCTCCCAGTGGAGGAGCCAGGAGCGCAGGGGTGACTGTGGGGAAGCGTAGTGTGCACCAAGTTCCCTCTCTCCACCCCTGAGAGCTAGAGAAGATGGATCGTGCCTTTGCCTGTAGGTCCCCTGGCTGTCCAGGGATACTTGGTGGCAGTGGGGGGTACTAACTTCCAGAGACTGCCACATGGGAGAAATATGGTTGCTATTAGTCAGAAAATATGGGGGCTGTTTGGGGTCCACCCCCTGTCAAGGGGCAGGTTGATGCCCTCATCCAACCTCAGTTAGCCCAGAGATGATGAGTTAGATAATAGTTGTGAACAACAGGAGGTGACTATCAATTATTTCAGCCACATTGGGAGTAGACTACCCTTTCCCTCTTCACTTCCCTACACTGAAGGTGATGGCACCTAGAAGAGGATGGGCTGGGACATGTTTCTAAAGGCCAAACCAGATCTCTCTCTGCTCTGTACTCTTGGAGTCGAGCTCCAGTCTAGTCCTGGAGGGAAGGGAAGAAGAGTTTTAAATTAGATATGGGAATGAAGTGTACAATGGACAGAGGTAGTCCCCAGGAAAATGGGTAAGGAGGACAATATGGACATAGTTAGAGAAGACAGCCTAGGGAAAGGGAGGTGCTGGGGCTGGGTAGGAAGGGAGGATGCCAAGAGTCACTTCCCCCATGTTTTCAGCAGGAGCTAAGGCTGCCACTGTCTTCAGGTGAATCCACCTCAGTTTGCCCCGATCAAAGTAGCTCGCAGGGCAGACTGGAGGCCACTGCTTATGTTCAGTGGACCCTCTCGTGGACTGGCAGGAAGACCCGGTCCTCCATTTAACTGTGGTCAGGATGTCAGGCTTACTTATATTGAGCAGGGGTCAGTTCCATTTCAATTCAGTTCAATTCCAATTCCAGACTCAAGTCACATTTCTTGCATACCTATTATATATTTGGTCCTGTGCTAGGTTCCTTCATCAAGAATGAGGAAAGGTGGCCCTGGCTGGTGTAGCTCAGTGGATTGAGCACGGGCTGGGAACCAAGCGGTCCCGGTTCGATTCCCAGTCAGGGCAGATGCCTGGGTTGCGGGCCAGGTCCCCGTGAGGGCCATGTGAGAGGCAACCATACATTGCTGTTTCTCTCCCTCTCTTTCTCCCTCCCTTCCCCTCTCTCTAAAAAAAAGAAAATAAAAAATAAAATCTTTAAAAAAAAAAAGAATGAGGAAAGGTGAAGAGGATAAGCCACGTCTACTCTCAGCAGACTATCTTTGTTGATGTTACTATCTTGACTCATCTCCTCCTTGCCCAATCCTACCCAAGACCACATACGTATTCTACTCCTCCAAGAAACCCTTCCACGACACTAGCCATGGGTCTCCAACCCCTTTCCAGCTGCCTAATGATCCGTATCACTTGGTTCAGCTCCTCAGTGTGGTGCCGTTCATCTCATGGGGAAAATCATATGAGATCAGCTCAAGGACAACACAGGCATGCTGCCAAAAGTATTGTGCTATGTCCAGCGGTCTGTGAGGGTCTCAGCCTCCTGGTAAGTTCGGCCTTAAGGGCACCTTAGAGGGTTTCTGATACTAGAGGTCCCCTTTATTGTAGCGATGGCTTTGAGAAGCTTGGGAGGTGGTGTTGCCCACTTAGGGTCAGCCACAACAGGGGCAGTGGGCAAAACCCTAGTCCAAGCCTGACTCAAAACTCCAGGAGCATGTGTTCTATGAGAGAGGAAATGGAAGTTTCCAGCCTCTTAAGGCCTGGGCCCGGTCACCTGGCTCAGTGTCACTTCTGCCATATTTTTTTTTGTCTTTTATAACTTTGTATTGAATTTATTGGGTGACACACTGGTTAAAAAAATTATACAGGTTTCAGGTGTGCAATTCCACAGCACACCATCTGTACACTATTGTGTATTCACCAGCCCAAGTTTCCTTCCATTACTACTTGTCCCGCCTATTCCATCTTCCACCTCCTCCACCCCTCTCTCCAGCAGTCACCACATTGTTGTCCATGTCCATGAGTTTTTCCTCTTTTTTTCTTTTTTTGCTCAATCCTTCATCCCACCCCGACCCCCAATGCTCCCGCCCACCCCTCAGCTGTCAGCCTGCTCTCTATCTATGAGTCTGTCTCTATTTTGCTTGCTAGTTCAGTTTATTCATTAATTCCACATATGGGTGAAATCATGGTACTTGTCTTTCTCTGACTGGCTTATTTCACTTAGCACGATGCTCCCCAGGTCCATCCATACTGTCATGAAGGGAAGATTTTCTTCTTTTTTTTTTTTATGACTTTTGGCATATTCTGTTGATCACTTTGGGCCACAGACCCTTCCAGTTTCAGAGTGGATGGGATTAGATTTTACCACTCGATGGGAGCAGTAGCAAAGATGTGTGGCCATCTTTAATCTACCATGCCTTGATGAAGATTAAATTATGTTCAGAAGCTCCTTATGTAAACAGAGAACTTGGGGACTTATGACTCTTTGTGGTCTCTTCTTTAAACCAACACTCTCTTCATAGGCTTTTGGAGTTATAATCTGAGTTTGAAAGCTCTAATAATAGCTGTTTGGTGTGTGAGAATAACAGACAGCAGTACTATATATTTAATAGTATTTTCCTTTAGATACTGTTCCAGCTGGGGACTTATTCTACCCACTTGACACAACCTACCCTTTGGGTCAGTGCTCTGGATGTTCTGAATGCATATATTAGCACAGGCTGTGGGAGCACCTGAAAGCTTCCCCCGCTGCCTGTCAGCCGATCTCCATGCTGGGGAAAGGGATCTTCTGGGACACTCTGGGAGTTTTTCCATCTATTCTTTCCATTTAACCATACCAGGAGGATTGTGTCTCACTTTTCAGCCTAGAGCAGAGGATTTTATCAATAGGGCCATGCCCTTTTTTTGTTGTTTGAGGTTCTGAGCAGGTCTTATCTGAGAACAAGCAGGTGTTTGTAGAAATGTGACTTTGAGCTCCGGATACCGACCTGCTCTTTTGTTCTGGTGACTCATTTTTCCTTGACTGGGGTAGGTGTCTATTTATGATACGGCTGCACGGGCACAGTGACCAGTCTGGATATCCTCATCGAATATGTAGGCATTGCCCTCACCCAAAGCAAAGAAATTACTGGGTGCATTTGATACATTCCTGCCAGAGGTGTAGCTGTCCTTTGTCACCCCCAAGTTTGTTTACAGAAAAGGGCAAACAAATACAGTATGTTTGTGTGACACTCATTCCTTAAAGAAGGTTGTCTGTAGGAAGACAGGAGGTGTCTCGTTTCAATGAAACTTGTATTCTCAGGCTGAAAAATAGAGTTTAATTTATCCTGTGATGATAGTAGGTGCTTCTGAAAAAATCTTTGGATAATGAAAAATAATTTGGAACAGAGAACCTTGAAATTTAAGCTGGAATTCTGCACTTTATTCTAGTTCCATTTTTCTAGTCCCTGGACCTCTATGCAGAGCTAATGGTTCACTCTCTAGGGACCCCAGGTCCTACAAGGTGTGAATTCAAGTTAAACCCAGAAATAGGAAGCATTTGTATCTATAAACCAAGTTCAACATCAATATTGAAGTACACGTGTCTATAGAAACCATCTGACAAAATTATACTTCGAGGTAATTTTCTAGAGATCTCTAACCGATGGTAATGCTCTCATAAAATGATAAACTTCAGCATCAGTCTGGTCCTGCAGGCTCTTTGCAACCACTAGGAATAGGCCCAGTAACTTGGAAGCCACTGCAGTTGTATGTAGATGACGAGACCCAATCAGATGCCAAATTTATTTCAGATTTTTCCATGTGGTTTTATCTACTCAGGCCACGTGACTCTGTATCTTACTCAGCGTGTCAGGATCCTTGGAGGAATTTTCCAACCTGAGTACTTCTGTGATGGTGGGGAAAAAACGGGCCCTCGAGGGTTGGACAGCAATGAACTAACGTACGTGGGCAGGACCAACTGGCGGTTCCAGGAGGACTTTGCATGGTGTGGGCGTTTCTCCTGAAGTGTCATTCTTCTCATGGTGTCCTCGGAAGCACAGACACAGGTGCCACTTGTATTTAGATCAGAGGCAATACACAAATATTTTTAAAGGATTTCTACATAGTCATGTAAGATGTGACATAGTTTATTGAATGCTTTCTTTGGGGCTCTTTGGGGTTATTTTTGTTCATTATGTATATAGTTTTGATGGAGAGATGATATCCCCTTCACTAAACCTTCTAGCATCCTCCCCAATGTTTCCCTTGTCTAAAATTATAGAAAACCACTACCTAAATTCTCTTCCCCAAAGGAAAGAGTGTACAGGATGCTCCCCATTGCACGACAGCAGTGTAGGGGAGAAGGGAAGACACATTCATTAGGAAGCGCTGGGGATTTCAATAGAGCACAGTGTTGAATAGAGAACATCCCCCCACCCCCTTCCAGCAATCACTTGAAGCAGAATGAGCTTCTTTGAAATATAAGTGGCCCTGTAAAAACACAAGCAGATTCTGCAATATCTATTTAGGGCATCCGGGAATGCCACATAATAGGAACTTGAGCACACCTGATGGTAACCATATGGCAGGTTCTGATGACTGACAACAGGTAGAAGCTGCAGTAATTAGTGAAAATGAGACGCCATTTGTGGCCCCCACAATGAGAAGATGGAGAAGAAGCCAGTGTGTTCGCAAAGGCTGTGATGTGCCCAGCGTGTGATTCTAGATCAGGACTGTCTGGGCACTTATCTTTGGGTGTACACAGGTGTGAGAGATGACGTGGTGGGAGGGAGGGCTTGGTCCCGGCCAAAGAACTACTATCATTCTCAGGGCTGCAGTCAGAACATGAGTTTGCACATCGCCCTGGCTGGTCATGCATTACTAGCCCCCTGTATCTTGCTGGCATTTTAGTTTGTTGGCCTGGTGGGTGTACAAGACCTCATTGTTTGAGTGTGAGGGTTTGCTGGGTATGATTTTGCCGTTTCTGGATTTCAGGGCCCAATGACTCTGCTAACTCTCTTGGGGGTGACTGTGCTTCCTGTCTTGAGCTGTGCTTTGGGTCCGGGCATACCAAAGTTTGGCTAGCCTCTAGCAAAGGCAAAGGACGGAGGCAGTGCTTCATTGTTTTATTACTTCTTTCTTGGACCTGGATTAGAGTGGAGGATGGGAGCAAGCCAGGCAAGTAGGCCACAGAGAGATTCCAGAGAAACTGATTGATCTTGTCAAAAAGAATAAAGGTATCCAGTCCCCGGCACCCCCCTTCAGCATATGGGCATGTGGGATTGAGGCGGTCACTGTGAAGTCTTGCGGTTAGGCGTTCCAAAAAGAAGTTTCTTCATGATTCCTGATTGCTTAGGACAGATATAAGCAATACCAGCTGGGGCCCAGCAAGCCTGTCTCCAGCTTTATTGTTTCTGATTTATCGGTGGTGTGGCCGCCTAAAAGAACTGAACTATCTGCCCTTTATTGCTAGCCTGTTCCATAGCCAGATAGGAGAGTTGAACATTAACAAGTGGATTTGCTTTCAGTAGCTATGTGCATGTGTGTGTGTGTGTGTGTGTGTGTTTACCAAGATAATAGTTTCTTGCTCAGGGGTAAGTGACTCATATTTCTCCAAGAAGATTCCCATTCTTTTGTCTCCCATCTTGAATTTTCCCTAATTATTGGAACCAGAGAGGCTCCATAAGTCTGTTTTGTAGGAGTCCTTGGTAAGTGGTAGGAATGAAGTTGGAGCCAGGCTGGAGGCATCAGGTGCCGTGCATTGCAGAGATGTTTCCAGTCACCCCTGGTGGACAATTTACACTGTTCAGTGTTAAAAGGCTCTGCAGCAGTGGTTCAGGGACCTCCCCCCACCTCCCACCAAGTCCTCCTGCCTTGGTGAGTCAAGTTTACAAGTGATGTACTCTACTCACCCTGCCTGAAGTTTCTGGCTTAAAAGTGAATAATCAGAACTCTCAAGATGTGTAAAGGGAAAGGTTTATTACCTAGTGGAGAATGGTCATCGAGGTTAATTATTCCTTGATTGACAAAGTAGACAGACAGAGTGCTCTGAGTCAGGGTCCAAGTGAGAAACTTCTGGAACTCTTCCATGTAGGAAAGGGGCAGATGGTCACAGGAGGTGAGCATCTTTGACTTACCAATCCAGAGTTTGGCCCATTCCTTTCTTTCTTGGAGGAAACAAATTCCTCCTGCAAGAATGGCAGCACTCACTGGAGGATTTGCTTTGGTGCTTGTTTTCTATGGTTTCTGAGATATTTTTTCATGTGGCAGCAAGTGGTTTCCTTCGCAATCCTTGATTACAGGTTACACTGAGTAGGGGAAAGGGAAAAATGGAAGGTGAGTGCCGAGTGAACAGAAACCAGCTCCTGTCATGAAACTAGCCTTGTCGATGTGAGTTCCGGATGGAGACACTCGAGACCGACGGCCCACCCCTCTTTGAGTGGAACGAAGAATGAGATTGTGGTTTCATTTGGGATCTAAGTGTATGCCAGGGCAGCAGAGGCATTCTGCTGACAGACCCCCTCTAGCACAGAAAGTGAACAATCTCTACTGTCTCATGTATGAAAAAATCAAGGAAAACTTTTTATTAGACTCCTTCTGTCACCATTTATCCCCTCGATATTCTCTTCTACCTCCCCCCTGCCCCTGTTTTCCTCTGGTAATCACCATACTGTTGAGGTGGGGATTTTTGTCTGTGTTGAGGTGGGTTTTTTTTTTTTTTTTGCTTATCCCTTCACCTTTTTCACCCAGCCTCCACCAAAGAAATTTTTTAATAGTTTTACACAATCCTTGAAGCCTGGTCCACAGACAAGACACGTTAGTTTTCTAAATCTTTAACAATATTTTCCTCCACAAGAATTAGAGCAAATTTTTATAGCATTCTCAAGTGCATGTGGTCTTTTTTGAAAAAATAAAACCAAATATAAGAAAAGGCCAAGACTAGTGTTATTTTATTATCTTCTTAGATTCTTTCAGGATTGTACTGGAGAAAATGAGTATCTGCATTTGGCTCAATCAGAAATGGGTGCACGTGAATGATAAGGTCTTTAAAATACAGGGTCTGGCAAAAATCACACCCTTTTTATTACAAAATCTTTTATTACAAAATCATACTCATGTAATTCTGTAATGTAACAATATCACACTTAAGCACACATATGATATTTTAGGTGAAATATTCAAATTAAAACTATAAATTATTACACCCATATTATTTCCCTACCAACCACACTCAAGCAAGCTTTAGTTCTGCCAGACTCTGTATTTAAACTATGGATTCTTTCCTCTCCAAGGGTGTAAGGATGCTGCCTTCAGCACCTTGCTTGACAGAGAGAGAGAGAGAGAGAGAGAGAGAGTTAGTTGAGCATTTGGTTTTATCAGACACTGGCATGGTAATGAAGCTATTTTGATAGAAATAGCCTCATTGCTATTCATTTTTGCTAGCTCGCAACTAATATTTGAACCAAGGTTCTATTTTCTTTTCTGCCAGAGGAAAACAGGCGCAAAAAGCAAAACAAGAAAATGTCCTTAGCCTCTGAAGGTAATGACAAATGCAGACGTGTGCTGCCCAAGGAGTCGATTTGGAGGCCCCTGCCTCTGCCTGCAATGATTCTCCATGCCCCCCCCCGCCCCAACCCCGGCAGTGTGCAGCACTGGCCCTTCCTCCTACACTCCTTCCCTAAGAGACAGACCATTAGATTCAAAGGGGAGCATTGCCTTCCAAAGGTAACATTCATCTCCTGTTGGGAGAGTTCTCACTTATCCTTTCTCAATGTGGCGTAGTAAGGAGCATCTTGCACTGAGGTTGAAGAGACCCTGGCTTCAATTCTGGTTCTTTTCCTAGCTGTGTGCCCTTGAACTATTCTGGGCTGCAGTGTCTGGAGTAAGGTGTTTGGGCTAGGTGGCTTCTAAGATCCCTTCTAGTTACAACATTCTAGGCCAATTCTCTTCCCATTCTGTCCACTTTAAAGTAAACCTTTTATTTCAGAATAGTTTTAGATTTACAAAAAAAGTTGCAAAGACAGTACGGAGTGTCCACGTGTGTCCTCTTTCCCCCTAGGAATAACAAGTACATTACTGTGGTACATTTGTCATAGCTGAGGAACCAGCATTGATACATTGCTGTTAACCAAAGTCTACAGCTTATTTAGATTTCACTGGTCTTATAATGTCCTTTTTCTGTTTCAGAATCTCGTCCAGGATACCTTCTAGTTGTTTTGTCTCCGTAGCCTTCCCTGGTCTGTGACAGTTTCTCCGATTTTTCTTGTTTCTGATGAACTGGACAGTTTTGAGGAGCGCTGTCAGGTATTCTGTAGATTGTTTCTATTTGGGTGTGTCGGATGTTTTTCTCATGGTTAGGTTAGGGCTGTGGGTTTAGGGGAGGAATACCACAGAGGTGAAGTGCTGTTCTTATCCCATCATGTCAATGGTATGGTATGTGCTATCAGTTGGTGGTGTTAACCTTGATCACCTGGCCAAGGTGGTGTGTTTGCCAGAGGTCTCCACTGCAAAGTCCCTCCACTCCCCTTCCCTGCTGTACTCCTCGGAATCAAGTTACTAAGTGCCGCCCAACCCAAGGTGGGAAGGGAGAAGGGGTTAAGCTCCACCTCCAGGTGGGAGAGTGTCTACATAAATTATTTAGAATACTTCTGTAAGGGGGAGTTATCTCTTTTCCCTATGTATTTACTCAATCATTCATTTATATCAGTGTGAACTGATGGATATATTTTTTATTTTTCCAGTTTTATTGAGATACGATTGACATACAATGTACATATATATTTTATTTTTATTATATTTCTCCATTACTACTTATCCCCCTTAGACCCTCTTCCACCTCCACCCACCTCCCTCCCCCCACAATTACCACACTGTTGTTCAGTATAATCCACACAATATTATTTATTCTGTTCCTCAAATTGTTACAATTTTGGCCATCAGGAGCGCTTTCAGATTGGCTTCTATGTCCTTTCACACGTCCTCATCATTTTGTTTTGTGAGCGCTTCCTTACTTTCTGTCACTGCGTCAAATGCTTCAGGCTCATACCGTGCATTCCCTGGCCCTGCCCTAGCGCCAGCCACTTCTCGAGAATCCCTGCTTCCTTTTATTGGAGAAGGGTGTTAGAAACCTTTGTTTGTTAGCATCTAGGTGCTGGGTGTGACTTTCACCTTTGTAAAACAGACCTTTTATGCACATAACTTTGTCCTGTTGGACATAACAGAAATATATGATGTCTTTCCCTCAAGATTAATGTAGTTCAACATCATGAAAAAGAGTACATACTCAAATGTTAGAATGAGTACTATTTTGGTTTAAATAAAAATGTAGTATACACTCTCAAAGCTCAGACAATTCACATCCAGTTAGTCTTTGCTGGAATTGGGAAATGTTTATTTATTTATACCGTTATATTAACAGTCTGAATAAATGTTGCTCAGTTCAGACATGGGTCCCCTAAACTATGCAAACTATCCTCTCCTTCAGAAAGGAGAAGTGGCAAGGCTTAGAATACTGGGGAAGGCTTCCTGGAAGAGGTGGCGCTTGACTTGGTACTTGAAGGCCAGGAATAGTTTGTTTGGGGCAAAGGAGAGATTCTTGTACATCTTCCTGAGAGATATCATAGAAAGAAACTAGTTCACAGATGGGGTTCTAAAGGATTTATTGTATGTTATTGTTCTTAGAAATCTATCATCCTTCTTACACCTACAATGGATTTCCTCAATATTTTAAAGTTATGCTCCCTTAATCCAAGTCCTCCCAAATGTTGACATTTAGTTGAAACATTATTAATGTTTTCTACATGAAAGGAGAGGGAGCCAATTGAGCTTATACCAGTACAGTCATAATTATTAAATGAGTGCTGAACACTTCAATAGTAGAGATTGGGACAAATAGCAATCTTTGTGCCCATGGTGGCAGGTGGTGCTTTTTAATTTTGGTGTTCTTTTCTGTAAAGAGCCTTGGAAAGTCTATATAAATGGATTTGGAGATGTCCTTAAATTTTTCCTTGGAACAGAGTAGCCAAAATGAATAGGACCTGCTTTGGCACAGACTAATGGATGAAGCCTTGTAAGAGTTCACTGGCTTGGGTGTGCCGGGTCATCATCACATAAAATGACCTCTATCCAAACTCTTAGTTCAAGTATGCTTTCTCCAGACCCAGGCCTTTAGGTCTTTGAATGATGGACTGTGTTTTTGTTCCAATAAAAATGGCTAGAATTCACCTATTATCTTTCTTTTAAAGTTAAGTTCTGCTAGATCAGATGGTTTTCTTTATTCATTAGGCGGTTCAATGTGAATTGATGCATTGATGAGAAATAGAGCTCAGGACAGAAAAAAAACTTTTCATACACTAGAGCAGAAAATGTAAGAAGTAGTAATCTTCCTCTTCTACAGCTAAGCATTATTTCAGCACCGAAAGGAAGTTTTTATCTGTGGAAGGTAGAAGAAGCTTTGTTCTTGATGATATTACAATAATAGTTAATTATACTCATCTTACTGCATGGATTAATGTAAACTTTGAGTCATACATCATCCCAAGATATATAATGATGTATAGTAAACGCTTAATATGGAAGAGTTGCTCTAGCAAGCCACACACTCATGTGAGAGCATAGGTCTGCTGTGCTTTATGCTAATAAAACTACTTTGACTTGGGTAACAAGGACAGATGGGTGGATATGAAGAAATGTCTTTATCCCCTCTGGTTATGTTAAAAAACCTGTGTTTGGACAGTAGACTGATTTTTTTTTTTTTTTTTACCTCCAACTACTGTAGTCATGTTCTCATGGAGGACCCCATCTAGGGCTCCAGCCTCATAGATCCTGACACCTCTTGCTCCAACAACCTACACCTGAACTTCACTTTAACAGCTGCTCCCATAGCAACTACGAGACCTTGTCATCAACTGGAGTTGCTCCATTTTTGAAATCCTGAACTCTGAAATTCTCCTTTCTGGCCACAACCTCTGATCCTTCTATCAGTCCCCAGTCTTTCATGCCCTTGAAATATGTTCTTTGGTCTCATTGGGACTCTTGGTCTTTTGACCTTTCCTTATGTTAGCAGTATATCACTCCCTCGTAACTCCATTTCAATTCCTACCTTGTTTGTGCGACCATTTCAACTCTACTCTCACAGTCACCGTCAGTTCTCTCACTCCTTTGACTTCTTGTTTTATCTGTCTTTCCAATCTTTGGCTAATAATTTCTTTCTCCTTGCTCTCCCTCCCCTCTCCTCCACCCTCTTCCCGTTTCCCTCTCTCCTTCTCACTCCTCCTTCCCTCCCTCCCTTATTCCCTCTCTCCTTTTCTACTTTTTGTTGTTGTTGTACTGTGCTTCATGGAAAAACACTTTCCTAACCAGGATGATCTACCTCATTAAAAATTCATGATTTCCAACCTCATCTAGATGATGAAGCTGTTTAGTAACCCCAGGGCCAAGACTAGTGTGGGGCAAGTGAGGTGCCTAAAATGCAAAATTTAAGGAGGCACTCACTCTTGGAGCTGACCCTGCATTTTGCTGAACCCTGAGAATGAGTGCCTCCTTAAATTTTGTGTTTTAGGTACCTCACTGGCCACACTCTAGTCTGAACCCTGACATTTCCTTGTCTCCAGTTACCTCTTTTTTGTGCAAGTAGGTGTAGCCATTCTAGCCTTTCACTGTCCTTAATCTACCTCTTCACCCACACATAGAGGATGATTTTTCCTATTTCAATAAAAAAAATACTGGTCACCAGATTTGAATTTCTTCAACTTATTTCCATCCTCCCACCAAACATACCTAATCCTTCAACTACCTTCTTTCATTCCCTTTGCTTTAAGAGATGTTCCATACTCTTCACCTTTGCCCTTGGTCACATCACTTCACAAACCCTCCAGAATCCTTGCTCATTAATTTTCCTCTTCCTGTCGTGCATTATTGACCCTTTAAAAATATTATTGAGTCTCTCCTTTATTAAAAATAGAGTCTTTTTCAATCTTACCTTCCTTTGGAGCTAGGTCTAATCTCTAATGTCTGTGAAGAATGGTCTACACTCTTCCTCATCTTCAATTTCTTGCCTAAGCAATGTGGTCCAGCATTTTTTTTTTATCTGACTTCTGCTTCCATCACTATACTATGTTCTCTGTTAGAGTTCTTGCTGATATCCCCATGGCCACATCCATTGGTTTTTCTAAGTTTTCATCTTACTCACCTTCAACCCTGCTGTCGCGGGTGCCTAAGGCATTCCATTCTGATTCCCTGCTCATCTCTTTGGTGCCTCTTCCTCTTTGGTGCTCCTTTCTCCAGCATCTCTCACTTGTTTGATCCTTACATGCAGCTGGTTCTCAAGTTTTGTACTGTGTCTTCTTCTCGTCCCATAACACGTTCTTCCCCTAAGTGTCTACCAAAGTCCTATGGCGTCAGCTACCAACTGTACATTCCCATTTATTATTTTTAGCGGAGCCTTCCCCACTGAACTCCTGATCCCCATTCTTCAAGCTCAGTATTTCCAAAACAGAACTATCTTTTTCCCTAAACCTGTTTTCTTTTTGTATTTTCTCTTTTCTATTAAGGCATAGTTATTCACCTAATTAAGCAAGTTAGAAATCTCAAAATCATTTTTGAGTTTTTCATTCCTTTTATATCTACTCCTTTAAGTCAGTCATCAAAGTGTTTTTTCAAATTGACCTCTTCATGCCCACTGTTGATATCTTAGTTTAGTTCCTTATTTTTGCTGGACTGAACAAATTCAGTAAGTCCTGATTGGTCACTTGGCCTTGCCTGTAATCTCTTCCCTTTATATCTTTCTAAAATAACAGGTTTGGTATTGTCATTTCCCTGATCAAAACCTTTGGTGACTCCCCATTGACTACATGAAACTCAGATCAAAATGTTTTAATGTGGTATTCAACACCTTTTCCATTCCACCTCTCCAGGCGCCTGTCCTTCCTCCTCCCTTTTATCTATATGTTCTCTGGGATGCCAACTACATGGTCTGCCAGCTATATGCTGAATGTGTTTTCATGCCCTACAACACCTCTCCAGCCTTCTCTTTCTAGTCAACTATTTATCCTTCAAGACTTGGCTCAAATGTCACATCTCTCAGGAGGCTTCCTTTGTTTTTCTCTTTCCTTCCCCTTTCATATGAGAACTTGAGCCAGTTTTCTATCAAAGCATGCATTTATTGCATTGGAGATAGTGGTATATATCTTAACCTATTTCACCAGGCTATGAACTTCTTGATCTTAGGAATCAAGCCTCAGTCATGTTAGCAACCCTTGTATCTAACTTGGAACTTTACATATAGTAGGTATTCAAACATGTTTCTAGAAAAAAATAATTGTTCCTACTTTGAAGTTAACGTAATGAGTGGCTTTAGGCAGTTACTTCTCTTGCTTGGCCTTAGATTTCTCCTCTATAAGAGGAAGGAATTGAACTAGGGTATATCAAAGTTCACTAAATTTCTGTGATTCTGTGCTGGAGTCTGTTGGGTTTTGGAGCTGACTGAGAGGCCACGAGGGGACGTATAGGTGAAGCATATATCAGAAGTCTGTCGAAGCACTACAGAGAAGCAACTTGTGGGGAAAGTAAGGCAAGGGAAGACATGTAAAAGGAAGGATAAAATGAGAAAAGCATTAAGGAAGAAAGAATAAGACAGGAAACATGTCCCTACTGAAGCTCATGCCTTCAGAATCTTGCATTTCATGAGTAAAGATTTCTGATGTATCTGCTGTGTGAAGGCCATAGTCCAGCTTGCTGTGGGACCACAGCAAGTTTAAGACCTGATTGCTGCCCTCAGTGAGCTTGTACTCAGATTCGTGAAAAGTGTAGATATACAAGTTTATAATTACATAGATACTGAAATGAGTTTTTAGTGTTATCTAAGATAAAAAGAAACAAGGTTTTTTGGGGGGATAGATGGATGGTCTCTTGGCTAGGGTAACCAGTAGTACAGGTAGTTTTTTGTATGAATTACAAAATTGTCCTCCTTCTGGTTTTGATAACGGACTGGATTTTCCATCTCCACTCGTCAGGCCTGTTCAGGGCAAAACCCTCACCACTTTGTGTGGAGGTGCTGCCCCTAGTTTCCTTCTCCAGTCAGGGTCTTAGAGAGGACGTAACAAGGGCCAATGGCACCATAATGCCCACACGCTCCATGAGGATCAATGGTAAGGTGGTCAGCTACCACAATATTTGATTCAATCATTTGGTGCTGGCCGGACATGCACAGGGTCACCAGGAGCTTGGATCAGTTTTTCTTGACTTTTCCTACCCTCCTGCTCAACTGATATTGCAGGACTGGTAGATTCCCGGCCTACATTCTTATTCCAAAGGGGATGATGATAGTAATGGGACCTCTTCTCCTCTATCCCTCCCCCCAATACATCTGCTCTGCCTGACTTGCCTCAGCCTGTGTAGGACTTTACTGCTGCTGTGGTGGCAGTGGAGTGTGCCCCGGAAAGTTCCAGAGGCTGGGCCATGCCTTTTGCTCTGCTGGATACCCTGGCAAGTCTGGGGCTGGCCAAGGGAAGGGCCACTAAGTAGTGATGGGAAGGGACTCAGTGCTTAGTGTTCTGCTCTCTGCTGTGGATCCTGCAGGTAGGAGAAACCCTGTGAGTGACATGAAGGGCCTTCTAGTGGAGTCAGTGACTGTCCCGGGCTGTCAGGCCTCTGTTCCTTCCTCCTCCTTTGCTCATTTCTCTCTTTCCTCTTGATTTCATTCCCCGGTAGGCTGGCTAGGAATCAGTGGAGGGAAAAAGTAATTGAAGTGCTTAAGAGGGATTGTTTGGGGGAGGAGGAGGCAGGGTCAAAAGGAGAACAATTAAGAAGCGATATGATACAACTGTGCGGAGAAGAATTTAGTATGAATATAATGATCAATTTCCTAATAATTAGGTCTGTTAGACAGCAGAATAGTTCCCCAAGAGACAATGGTGGGAACCCCATTGCTTGGTCATTTCTAATTAGACTGGAGAAGCACTCAAAGAAAACACTGCAAAGAAAATCCCCCGTGCTGGGGGGATGGGCACATGACCCAGGGGGGCCGCCACTATCTCTCATTTCTATGATTCATTGATGAGCACATCATTCACCGATTAGTTAGGCTACCAAATTTTAAGGGGTTTATTGGTTTCTCACCTCACCTCTGGCCCTTTTAAATTGACCAGATCTATTATCTTCAAAGGGAAAATTCAGGGCAGGCAGTGACCTAGGCCAGGGCAGATACTGCCTCATTTCTACCGAGTAAGTTTAAACAGAAAACCCAGCCCCATACTTCACCTGCTGTGCAGTGAGTGTGGACAGTTTGAGATGCTACCCAGTGCTGTTTCCTTCTTCTCATGAGCCTGCTGGGTACTTCTGAGTTCTATTTAGAGACGGGATTCTTAACCAGCATCCACTTGATAATCAAGTGCCTTACCAGGAGCCAATGCAGTGTGCTGGTTAAGTGCACTGTCTTTGAGGACAGCCTGCCCAGGGCGGGTTCTGGCTTGGTCTTTTGATACGTGACCTTGGGCCAGTAGCTAAGCTTTCCAGACCTGTTTCCTCATGTGTAGTACAGTGCCCATGAAAACAGCTACCTCATTTGGTGGTTGTGAGGATTAAACAAGTTAACGCTGTGAAGCGTAGGACTGTGCCTGTTGGGTACTTTGGACCAATGCGATCTTGGTGGTTGGTGGCCATTATTATTACTGAGCTGGAATCACTGTTGAATATGTCCTCCTTTGGAACTGCTGAATTTGTCAGCACTCTCTTTACCTTGTGCCGATGGGAGCGGACTGACTGTTTTTCTGGGTGCCATTGTGCATTGGAACATCTGCCTTAGTGGCTTTTATTGAGTCTCTACTGGATACAAGTGGAGAGACAGTCCCTGCTCTTGGAGGGTGAATGATCTTCTGTTTGTACATATGTGTGTGAGTATATGTGTGTGTGTGGGGGGGGTTACAAGAAAGCAAGAGTACAGACAGTACTCTAAAAAGTTTGTGGGGTGCCCCAAGAGATGCTGTCCTTTGGAAATACTAAGTGATCTCATCTGATTGGGGTGTAGCCGGTAGTCCTGGGAGAAAGTGTCATGCAGGAAATTGCCAGGGGAGCAGGCTTTGAGGATCGGCAGGGGCCACTTCTGGCGAGGTGGATCTAAGTACTTGACTAGAGCCTGAGGTTCACAGAGGAGACGCCAGACAGACCCATGGGATGGTGTTGCAGTGGCCCTGTGATGCCAGACTGAGAACTTCTACTTCCTTTTGTTGGTAATAGGAATGAAGGGATGATTTCTGAGTGAAGGAGAGCCAGGAACAGAGCTGTGCTTTCCAAAAGACCCATTGGCAGAAGCGGAGAAGGCGGAGCCTGGGCACAGTGAGGTCAGGCCGGAGGCCCAGTGCCTTTCACAGCCACTTTTGTGCCCAGTTCTGGGCACCTTCTTTGGGGCTCCCAACCTGTCCAGTGGCAGGAACCTGGCTAGAGTGCACATGGCCATCTTCATGACAGCCTGGCATTCGTTAGAACACGCCATTTTGTCTTCTTCTAGGTGCGCAGAGGCAGTGTGGCCCCAGAACTGCGGTGGGGCTTTAGGGAGATGTTTGCAGCAGAGCGCATCTCTCTAGTCTCTCCCATGCGAAGGAACAGAAGCTGTGTCCTGTGCTAATCTGACCCAAATGTTGTCATTTGGGGAAAAGTGGGCATTTGAAGAGAAAGAGCACTTTTATGTTACTGGAGAAAAGACGTGGCTGAGGTGGTTTGCCATTAAAAGGAAGGAAGGGAGGGAGGGAGGGAGGGAGAGATGGAGAGAGGGGTAGGGTGGGAAAGGGAACATTTATTGGACACCTATTATATCCCCTGATAGCTTGCCATGTATATGAACTTTTATTTTCTCATTTACCCCATCATAACTCTGCAAATTGAGAATTGTATCCATATTAAAGGTGAAAACACTGAGGCTTGTGTGAACAAACGCACTTTCCTGATTCCAAAACCCATGTTTCCCTGCTCCCTCCTTAGGTGGCTCCGTATCAGGAGAAAATGCCCAGTCAGTTTAGAGAACGTGGTCCCAGCTTAAGGCTGGCCCTGCTTCTCTGCTCTGTTCCATGCACTGTGATTCTAATCTGGGTGGTAGAAAATGTTACTGAAGGATGTGTGTATTAGGTAAGTCTTATCGCTGGTGTGGTCCCAGGCAGGACTCATCTAGGGTCAGGTCACCTTCACTGTGACCTTCCCTCTCCCCTCCACCTAGAAAGCCTGCTTCCTTCATTAGTTTCCCATTCCGGGGGTCTACAGCAGTGTGTGGGGGGGCACCTGAATTACCTGTGACCTGTGGAATTCAGCACTACCTGTCCAGAGAGACCTGGGCCTCGAACTTGAAGCCTGTAGATTGCTGCAGAGAGCCCAGCAGTGCCTCTCTCTGCTCCCTGGCTCTGGGACGTATCTGTCAAACATAAGGGGCACAATTCTAAAATGTCCTCAAGTAGACAGACATGTGCCATCGCCACCAACACCGCCCACCCCCCACCCCCCCCCCGACACTGGGGAAGAATTCCGAAAGCCTCTGGTTGGAAGAGGAGCCAGGAGGCTGTTTGTCCCTGGTGTGACGTGTACTTTTTCACTACTTTTAATTCTGAGGTTTTCACGTAATTGTTTTCTCCTTTACCTAGGATAGAAATGTTCTTGAATATTCTCTCTACCGAGCATCCTGGAATGCCACCCCTTTATCAGGCTGTTTCCCCCTTGCCCTTAAAGCGTTGCAATGCTTGTTCTGCCTTCCTGAACACAGGTCTTTGTGGGAAGATTACCACCCCACCCTCAATGTCTTCGATAAGGTTCGGGTGGTTCTCTTTTCCCGTAGTTTGTTTTTCTGGTTGGGGGCATGGGGAGGCTGAGCGGGAGGCCCACTTAGAGGGGAATGGAAGGTTCTGGTGCTAATTGAGGCCATGAGTTTTGTACTTGGGTGCCGGCTGGTGAAGCAGATTTAGAGGACTATCAGGAATCTTAGATTAAATACCATTAAAGCCAACTTCTCATACCCCTGCTGTTCAGCTTGCACGGGTTGGGGGGGAGACCGGAGATCGGGTGTTCCGGATTCTTGTTTGGGAAAACCATATGGAAAAACGACACAGCAGTAAGTCTATAATCAGGGCTTAGAGCATGTGGCCCGCCAGGTGCCAGGAGTGTTACTTCTCCCCCTCCAGAAGGGACATGGGATTTGGGTCTCTGATGAGGAAACTGAGCCCAAGAAAAGAGGTTGTTTCCGCACGGAGAAGGAGAGCACATTTCCTTCACTAGGACTCAGAAGTATAGTTCTCAGAATGTTTTTTTCTGTAGTTATTAAAGTTATTCTCAAAGTATTTCACACACTGCTCCTTCTAACAATCCTACTGGAAGTAGGTAGACAGTCTTCTGTGTCTTTTTCCAGCAGAGGAGGAGGCAGCCTCACAGGGAGCGCTCTGGGGGCTGGGTGGCAGGCTGCGTAGGGGTGCACTGTGTGTACATCACACAAAGGCGTCGGGTCAGCCAGGTGAGGAGGGCCTGACACCCAGCCGGTGCTCTGCCCACTGTGTGCAGAGGCTTGGGGCTGTGTCTGCCGGGGAAAAGGGGTGCTTTCCTCTGATGTTGCAAAGGCTCAGTGTGGGCCTTCAGTGCCCCAGGGCCTGGCCCTGCTGCTCCTGACTCCCGGACTGGTCTTGCTCTGCCGCAGCACACCGCCTCTCCTTTGTCCCTGATTATATACTGTGGTCTCCACGGCCTTGGCATTTCCATGCTCAGAGCAACCCTGTTAATTCTGTGCTATCAGTGGGATAATTTTTCTTATTGGACAAGATGGGAATGTGTAGTTGAGCGATGCTCCAGCTCAAGAGGGGTTTATAAGTGGAATTAAAATAAATATAGGGTATTTATCTTGGGGGATACGTGGTAAATCACTTTGAGGATTTAGAATAGCATCTTTTACAACATGTAGGTGCTCCTGGAAGTAGAGGCTTCATTTCTGCTAAGCAGAGATCTGTGCATTCATTCAATAAACATGTATCGAGGTATCTGAAAACCTCCTACATCTGCTGAAGACCCAAGCCTGCTCGCAAGGAGCCCTCGGCCTAATTTGAGAATTAGAAAGAAAACGAGGGCTATAGCATGTTGTTAGTGCAGTAGTTGAGAAGGTGACACCTGTGCTGTCGGTAAGACTGTGGTAGAGTCAGCCAGGTGAGAAGGGGCAGAAGGACTAGACGGAGCGGTGTGAAGTGTGCGGTTTGGGCTCAGACAGAGCGTGGCCAGTCTGAAGGCAAAGCACGGAGCGAAGGTGCGAAGGGAGAGTAGGGCGAGACGGAGTTGCTGCTCCAGGTCCCGGTGAGCAACGGAGAGCTCTGGACTTTCTCGTGAGGGCAGTGGGCGGTCAATAATGGATTCAAGTGGCAGAGCGGGAGGGTTCTTTTTATATTCTATCGGGAGAACCACTGCAACCACAGCGTAGAGTGTGGACTGCGGGACAGCCAGCCCAGGGGCTGGGAGGTTGCTGTGGGGATCAGGGGAGAAACACTCAGGCTCTGAAGGAAGGAGGTGACAGCAGAGCCCTGTTAATAATTTTTAGGTCAAGTTTTTGAACGTCTGCCAAATGATAACATGCATTTTTTATTTCCACCAACTCCCCTGGAATGGACCGACAGACATCTCAACCCACTTGAGCAGAGAGCAGGGAGGGGGAAGGGAGAAAGGAAGAAGGGGGGTGTGAGGAGGGGAGGACAGGAGAGGCTCCTTAAGAGGGTACCTCCTTTTGTGCTGCTCATAGAGGCATTTTGTTTTCTTCCCTCCTCCCCTTTGAAAGAAGGGTAAAGACCAAATGAAATATCTGCAAATGGCATAAAAGCAGAAATGGGATTTTTAAACAGAGCACATTAACAACATTAAAAGCTTTTGTCTGCATGACAGCCAAATGAACATATAGGGTTGTGGACTGGAACAGTTTATATTGTAATGGCTTACAATACCCCCTGCAATGAGAGAATGCATCATTTTTAGAACTATTTGATTCACTTAATATACAGGCTGATGCAAACTGTATATAAAAAACATGTAAAACAGCATCAATGAATTTCAAAGCGAGCAGCAGATTTTTTCTTTGCAAAAACCCTGTCTTCTATGAAAGACTGGTTTTAAAAAATGAACTGTTAATGACACGTGTAAGCTTGATGCATACAAAATATTTTTTCTTTTTTTTTTAATGGCCTGCAGAATAAATTTGAGCATCAACACAATGCTTCACAGGCTTAGCATTTCTCAGCTGCTATGAATCATCAGCGCTAATGTATTCACAACAGACGAGGACCAACTGCTGCTATCAAAGGACTTGCTTGAATAACTGTAATAACTGGAAAATTATTTTGATAGCCTGAAACAATCTTATATATCACAGAACTTTATTAAAATAATATCAAATCAAATTAGCTTGTATCCCCATAATGAATTAAGTAACAGGTTATGCTGATATTAATCTCAGCTAGCTTGCAGGCATTGCAGCAGGAACATTTAATAAGTTGGTCCCTGTTGCTCTGAACTAGCAGAAATCCTCGAATACCCATGCTTATTCAGAGAAAATACATCAAAAGCCTCTCTCTAAATAATGTGCCCATTTTTGTGCCTTTGGTGAAATTATTCATAAGAAGGAAAAAAAAATCTTTGGAAAATCTCTTGAGAATTCTGATTACCTGTTGACCTGTAGAAGAAGCTGTTTTTCATAATCCCCTAAACACTGTCTAATTCTTGCCTCAGTCAGCTCTGGAAATGCTGGCTTTACCTTAAAATAATGTGATAATGTTTCCTTATCATCTTTAAGTGAGACAGGCAGTGGCAAGATGGTTCTATCACTTTATTTTCCATATCCCATAGCATAGCTCTGATTTAAGTCCTGATCTTTGATCCTCAGCCATTTGAGGATGTGCTGGTATGTGGCAAAGGGGTGGGGAGGGTAAGGCTGCCAGCCCGGGTATGTTTGCTTAATGCAAATGCTGGTGAAGAAGTGCCTCTGTATTCGGTGCGTCTCTGTCTTGTCATCCCTGGAAACTTTTCCCGTTCTAGCAGCTTCTCCTATCCTAAAGGAATGAAAAAAGAAAATGAAAGCCAGAGATGTAGGTTGAGAATGCGGCCATTGCAATTTGAAAAACCAAATAGATCTTTATGGGGCAGGGGAAGAATTGGCTCCCATTCTATCAATTCTCGCCTGCCGAGGTCTCCCTGCCCAGTTTCCTGAGTAGTTGTTCCAGGGCTTGCTGCCTTGAAAAGGGCGGCCCTGTTCTATTGCCTTTGTGTCCCTCACAACTTCCAGCATAGTGCTTGGTGCATCAACCCCTCTGCGGTCAGTTGTGGATTCGAGTCACTATTTTCTACTTGTCACGCGGTGCCGGGTCACGGCCTTATCCAGCAGCATGAATAAAATGCCCACAGGTGAGTTAAAAAATAATAACAATTTTAGTCCCTTTGTTTGAGCACCACTTAAGCCACTCTATTCCAACAGTCCCCATCTCGTCTCCAGGTCTCCATTCAGCGCTTCTGCATCCATCCTCAAAGGCCCCTGCGCTTCATTGTCTCAGATGCCAACTCCTGAGGCACCGAGAGGGTGCGCTCAGCTCCCCTTGAGGTCAGCTCTCAAGTTGACAGAGAATAAATGTGTTTTCTTGATGATGATGAGAACTGTGATGAGACATGGCCCCTGTGCTTGAAGAAATGGGATTGTAAAAACTACCTGAAGTGGCTGAACTTTTAACTGTGCTAATTATCTGTAACTACCCCTGGGAGCTGAGCTCCCCATAGCGAGCTTGCTGGGGCCTTACAAGTTTAGCTATTCTGCAAGTGGCACCGATGTTAGAGTCTAAACAGACGGTGTGACCTTCAGAGATTAATCAGTTAAAGCGTCCCTTATGAAGCTGTTTTAGATTATTCTTGACAGTAGCTGTTTTTGACAGGAGAAGGTCAGAATCAAAGTCCTTTTTCAACCATTGTAGGACACACGTCTGCATCAAATGTAGCAAACATGCAGAAATCATTGAGGAAAGGTGCGGGCGTTGTTTTTTAACTCCCCATTTTCATGCTTTCCTTTAAAGCAGAGACGTTTGGAACATGACAAATGGGGAAAAATGTTTTCCACCTGTATGCCCAAGCCTATCTGTGGAGACACATAATACCCCTTTGCGTAGTCTCTAACATATTTGAACATTTCCCCCTTTGATGTTGAACCACGGGTCTTAAGTGCGCTCCCCACAGTCCACTTTTACTCTGGGAGTCAAATTGAAGTTCTTGAAATGGGGCCGAAGGCTTTGCTGGTGTGTGAATGTGCTCTCATTCTGTAAGAAAGAGTAACCCAATCAGGCCATTGTGTTGCAGTTTCTTTTATGAAATAAGTCACTTTCTGGAGATTGCTGTTTGCTTTTGAAAGCTGCAAGACTCAATTTGGGGTTTGAGGGGCTGGAGAGGAAGGCTCCAACTGCTGACGGTTGCTTCTTCCTCCATGCGAGTTTCAAGCTATTGTCCAGACAAGAGAATGCAGGGTAAAATCTGGCCTGACGAGGGAATTCCATCTTTCAGACACACGTCATACCGTTTTCTTTAATTCAGTTGGATGTACCCAATTGCATGATATTTTAAAAAACACAAATATAACTCAGTCTCCTTATCAGGACTTGTTCAAGAGGTGATTTATTTTTGAGGAACTAATACATTAGTAGCGTTTTCCCTCTGACATACGCACTTTTCTTTCCTAAAGTATAAGCCTGCACTTCTGTTCAGGAATAGAGAATGAACAAGGACTGCCACTGCCATGCTTTCCTTTTGGGAACTAACAAGAAAAACAAAAACAAAACATCTCACTATCTTGGAAACACTGCAAGGAAACAATGGTGACATTCCTGCCTTTAAGAAAACATGAGCGTGGTTTTGACTTTGATATTAGAGGCCAGAGATCCTGAAGTGAAATAAACTTCTAATTCTTTATCTGGTCATGGATTCAATCAGGAGGTACAAAAGCCCAAAATACCTCCACAGCATGTCTTCTCCTCCCCAGTGGGGAAGCGGGGAAGGAAAGAACCATCTTTAAGCCCCTGGAGTCTTGAATCCCTCTCAGAAGTAAAATCAACTCTTCAATCATGGGTATGTATTGGAGTACTTATGTACCTGAATCTGTGCTGAGTGCTGGTGTTGGTGACTTACAAAATACTGTGTCCACTTTATGGGACATGAAACAAGTGAATAAGACGGTATGATACACAATAGAATTATCCCTTCAGTTCCTCTCAGGTAGGGAACTCTTACACTTGGAGAACCTGGTCAACAGGCCCAATTAAGGTAGGCAGTTGAGGTTTTCCTTTCCTGATATTTTACTGAGTGACCACCAGGTGCCCCGCATTGTGCTGGATGCAGAGGAAGATGCTCACAAAGTATAAAATAGTACCCTTGCCCTCAAAGAGGTATTGTCTGATTAGAAAACTGTACGAAAAGTTAAATAGCAATGCAAGGCGGTCTATGGGACACATACCAACATTCTAAGGATATACAGGAAGTAGAGGCCGGATTATGAGGTCAAGGAGACAGTCGTTTTTAGCTGCCTACTAATCAGATTAGGTCCTTAAATTAATTCTGAAAGTTTTCTTACAGTCATCTAGTTGACAAAAAAAGAAAAAATCTTCAGCTAGGTTAGCAGGTCAGAAAGTAATGATAATGAGCCCATGATGATAAATGGCAGTAAAATCCCAGCAACAATACTGGGTGCCATTTATTAAACTCTTAATCTATGCGAGACATTGTGCACTGACTGGTTTCTGTATACTGTATCCCGCTTCTTCCTCATTACAACCTTCTGAGATGGGTGTTTTCTTTCTTTCATTTTACTGGTGACGACATTAGGATTCAGAATGAATTAACTGATAAATAGTCATGGCAGAGGTAGGATTCACACTGATCTGCGAATCCCAGAGTCAGGACCTGAATGACCAGTGTACACCACCTGGGTTCCATCTTGTGTGGCCCAGGTTGTTGTAGCTGCGGAGCCGGAGGGGGACTGGCCTCCTTAGCCCTGCGCCTCCTGAGCAATGCGCCTCTGGGATTACACAGGGTAAGAACACAGAGATGTTGGCACAAATCCATCTGTCATCCTGGGACAAGACCACCAGCTTATCTCTTCCGGATGGTGAGCTTGAGGAAGGAGCTGAATGATAATTTAGGGACCATAGCATATGACACATTGAACTTGATTTAGGGGAGAAATAGGGGCAGCAGAGTGTACAAAGATGAGAACCTAAGGCCAGAATGGTTGTCAACGGAGCTGCAGCTTCTTGGGGGAAACACAGAGAAATAGGGGATTTTTATACAAAGTCACTAAGAGGCCATGGGGATTTGAGGCTCAGCAGTCACCATGGCTTCTACCAACTTTCTGGGAAAATAATTGCTAATCAGTGAGCTGCCAGCCAATTGTTTAATTTCCCCTTAGGCTAATTGGATGCTGATCATAAACACCCCAAACCAAAGCTCTCTGACAAGGATGCCTGTGAGCTCAGTGCTGGGATGAGCCGCACCTTGCAATCAATGATGGCATCTAGACGGTGTGGGTGAGGAGGGCCAGAGGAAGTGACACCTTATCATTGATTTGAAGCAGCTCTTACCTTCAGTTGCTGCCTGTGCTCTTTCTCAGGGGTTGGTGGGGCCAAGCTGTTAGGGGCCTCAAAGGGAGTGGCTATCACCTTCGGCTCCTGGAAATACCCGCATGTCCCGTTCACAGCTGGGTTTTGTGGGCTCTGCAAACAAAGTCTTGGCAAAATGTGCCTCCCAGTTTTCAGCAAGCACTTCAAACCTCCAGTACAGAAATAAATATCAGTCCAAGCCAACAATTAGAAAGATCTGATCAAGAGCTTAATACATGACTGGAACTGGGTGGATGACTTCAAGTAATAGAACAATTGAGTGAGTTACTTAACCTCTCTGAGTCTCAGTTTTCTCTTCTGAAGAACAGGGGTACTATTACCTGCCTGTCAGGGCCTTAAGAGCGTTAAATGAGACAATTCATGTAAAGCACTTCGCACTGTCAGCTTTGGGAAGTCTCTCTGAAAACAAGGCTTTTTTTTTTTTTTTTTTTTTTTTTTAAAGTTTTTCAATGAGAAGACCCACGAAGCCCAGAAGCTGTAATCCCACGGTTAGTTCTTGGTTCTCTCCTTGAGTTCGGTTTTCAGAGCAGGATATAGTTCACATAAAGACATCACATGGTGTTATCAGGAAAACTGCCCATTATTTTTCGAGGTGTTTTAAAATATTTTTTAGTTAAGCATCATGCTTATAGATGTGGGCCCCTGGCTTTTGTTTCTTGATTTGAAGTCCAAATATCTATCTGAAATCCTCTTATAGGTCAACTTGGCCCCTAATCTTGTTTGTCCACTTCCATAAGAGGGTGGATTCTTCTACCATCCATACTTCTTCAAGGTCCATAGACCTTCCTGCTACCCTGAGCCCTGGTCATTCAACCTTGCTATGGAAACCAAGATGGCGGGGCAGGTTAAGGCTCTCCTGCCTTCTTCTTGGATGCATTATAGGCTCTAGTGAGAAAACAGGCCATTAATATGTGGAGTTCGTATGCTTAAAACACTGAGACTATATATATATGTATTTTTTCTTTTTTTAGTACACTTTAAAAATACATATAAATGTTAACAGTCTTCTTTGCTCATAATGAACAAAATGTCCAAAGTCATGCTTAAAATACATTTTGAACAAACAGAAATTGCATCTGGAAACATGGTTAGTGGGAAGTACAACTGTTTGGAGGGGTTTAATTTTTTTTCCTTTTCCTAAGCAAATGCTCTGAAAAGTTCATTTTATATCAGAACAGCTTTTTCTCGAACCTGTTTTAAAGTTAATTATCAAAAGCTTGCATCTTCTATCTCTTGCCTATGGATCCCTGCTGGGTTTGTTGTTTAGCTTTCCTTGGGAAAGAGTCGCTCTACAGAAGATCATCTACATGATGTCACAGTCCAGGGACTCTAACCGTCCTAACTAATCAGCTTAGAACATCAGTACCTCCTTAATGTGGGATTTGGGACCTTCTGGATGCAGGGCGAGGAGCTGAACTAGTCTGCAAGCACATCACTTTATTTCTTTTGCTTTAAGCAAGAATAATTTGCCTTTTTCCTCTCATCTTTCTCCCTTGTTGTTTTGCCGCTGAAAACTGTGCAGCAAAAGCAACCTCCAGGGTGGACACTAAATCTTCTGATGCAGGCAGAGCAGTGATAACATCTGAACTGAGGGTGCTTTTCCAGGGCATGCTTGACAGATGTAACAGGGCCTTTTAGGATTTAGTGCTGGAGCATATCTATTACCCGCGCTGCAGCACAGCTTGGCAGGAGCTGTGTGGTAATCTCCCATGAATTCTGTCTGACTTATCAGAGCGTCTGAGCAGGTTGCTGTAGGACACAGAGTCTCTGCAGCCAGTTGGGGAAAGACAGACCTTCCGCTGGAAGCTCTTTGAACTCCCTTCTCTGGGCATGTTTCCCAGGTGGGCTTCTCCCTGCCCTGGAACGTATCATCCCCTGGCCCTTTTTGCTTTTGGGGGTATCATGTCAAATTTGCTTTCACCCCACTGGCTTCTGACTATACAGTTTCAAGAGACCAAATTTAATTTCTAATATGGCTAATAGGGCCAAAGTGATTGCTTTAATGGAGTGGCAGCCTGCCTGGGTCTTTGACAGGGGGAAGTAAATATGATAGAGTCTTAAGATTTCTTTCTTCTTTTCCTCTGTCCTTCCTTCCCTCCTTTCTCCCTCCCTTCTTCTCTTCCTCTCTCTCTCTCCTTGTCTTCCTCTCATTTCTGCCTTCCTTCTCTCCCTTTTTACTCTCTTTCCCCTTCTCCTTTCATCTCTGGCTCTGACTTCTCTACAGGTACAGCCAAATGGTCTCCTCACCCAGATCGTGTGCCATGAGCCTCATTTGGGTCTACCAGAAATGTGCTATTGGACAACTCTGTTCTCCTCTGCTCTCACAATTACCTTGGCATTTTATAAAAATACCAAGATTGATCACAAACACCCAATTGTTTAGATCACAGATTAAAGTTTAATTTCGGAGTTTTGCTGTAGGGTTAGAATTAGCTTCAGAGTGTGTGTTGCATAGGAGGTGCTGTAATTTGTTTTAAGGATAAGGCCTTCGGGCAGCTGTGCATAAAATGAGCATGATTCCTTATTCCCACGGTTGATTTTTGAATGGGAGCGCAATTAGAATTTTTTCACCCAGAAGCACATACAGTCAGAGCAAAGATAATACCTTGAATGCACATCAGCCTAGGAGACCTCTCCTGGAAATTTATTTATTGTTCACCAAGTCCTAATGCAAAGAGATCCATGCTTTCCGTAACAACAATAAACTCATCCTTTAATTTGAAGTCTGGTATGTTCTTAGAGACTCTTGCAGTGTCCTTGTTATTATCCAGTGAGATTTCAATGGTGAATTTGAATGTCACTTATAGATATGTAAAACCAGTTATTTTTCGTTGAAGAATAGAACCTATTAGAAACTGTACTATGGCAAAGCCGTGTTCTCTCTGTATTCTCAATGGCTGCAGAGATTTTCCTGCTGTGCCAGGGAACCCCACCCCCAAGTAGCACTGAGCAGCTATTTCCCTTGTAGAGTGGTTTGCAGATGATTTATTTTTTTATTTTTTTAAAAATGATGCTGATCCCAAATATCTTCACTGGAGGAGTGTTGGAGTCAATGTCCACAGAATACTAATTTAATGTTGGGGGTAGAAATGACCCTCTCTGGCTCATTTGAATGCCATGGTCACTGAAAACAGGAATATGGCTTCCTTGAATGATTGGTGTGTGTGGAGGGGGGGTGAAGGGGGCAACTGCCTTAGGCTCTGCTTTAGCAGTGGGAACTTATACGTATTCTGCTGAAGAAAATTCTAAGAAGCATCTGTCTATTAATCTGTCCCCTTTTCTCTCTTTCTTTTTAACGTATTTCTTTTAAAGAGTAGAGTCTCTCCAGATCCATCCATGCTGTCACAAAGGGTAGAAGCTCCTTCTTTCTTTCTGCTGCATAGTATTCCATTGTGTAAATGTACTATAGTTTTTTGATCCAGTCATTTGCTGATGGGCACTTAGGTTGCTTCCAGCACTTGGCTATTGTAAATTGTGCTGCTATGAACATTGGGGTGCATAGGTTCTTTTGAATTGGTGTTCAGTAGGAAAAAACCCCAAAATGAGGTAATGGATGTTTGACTAGACTTAGTGTGATGATCGCTTTGTAATATATACAAATATTGAATCATTATATTGCATACCTGAAACTAATATAATAAGTTAATTATACCTCAATAAAAAAACAGAAAAAAAAAGAGTAGAGTCTCAAGAGTCTTTGCTCTTTGAGGAAGGTTTCTTTCTGGAAATCAATGTTAAAATATCTATGTCAATTTAGGGTTTCTAAAAATTGAAAGACTGTATACATTTTAAAAATATTTATTTATTTTTAGAGAGAGGGAGGGAGAAAGAGAAACAATGTGCAAGAGAAACATCTATTGGTTGCCTCTCACATGCCCCCAACTGGGGACCTGGCCCAAAAACCCAGGCCTGTGCCCTGCCCAGGAATTGAACCTATGACTTTTCAGTTTGTGGGACAATGCCCAACCCACTGAGCCACACCAGTTAGGGCAAAAGGCTGTGTACAATTTTGAGGAATAAACTCATTTCACTGAGGTATATGGTTTGAGTAATATGTAATATCCCTGCCTCACACTTTTGTTGTCCCAAAATATACCTTATAGACTATTTGGTATCACTTTCTGAGGAAAGTAGAAGACTATCAATTGAAGAGGAGAAGACCTTCCCTCCCTCCGAAATCCCCCTCACTCCCACCTCAGCAAACTCATCAATCTGAGTTTTATTTTCTATTAGATAATGTATTGAAGACAAGTTTTGGTTGTGAAACTAAAATACATTTGGGTTATGATATTTATATTGATAAGGACAAAAGGTACTTTATTTATAGCCAGGTCTAGAGAACACAAATTCACACTAAGCCTACTTTATAAAACACAAAGACACTCAAAGTCAATGGCACAGAGAGCATTTTTGGGTCTCCTATATAATGGGGTGATGTGAATAATTCAGTCAGACAGGCAGCCCATGTACTGAAAGATGCAGGCTGGTTGTTGACCAGCTGACTTGGTCCAGATGTTCAGCCGGCAGTGCAGTAAAACAGATAGGAAGAGTCGGTGAAGCGTTTGAGCCAGAGAGCACGTGGCCTAGACGACTCTCACACAAACTGTTACAGAAATGAACACCCGTTTTATAGGCTAGATCCCTGCTCTCCTAGAGATGCCAAGGTAGATGGGAAGGTGGGTTCAGTCAGTTGAAGACCCTCATGGTATTGGTACTCTTTCCAGTGAAATAAAACCCCCATGTTGCTTTGTTCACCCTTGAGAAGCTATTCCCTCAAGGTCCCATTCCTTCATATAGCCATTCCTAAAAACCCTCTCACCTTACTTGTTCTCTGTCCAATTGGTCCTTGAATTCACAAAATACCAAGCTTTGTAGTGTCTGATTATATTTTTTAAGTTTGTATGAATATACACAAATTGCACATTTTTTCTTTTGTAAACACGAGGTCATATTTGTTTGTAAACTGTTTTTTTTAACATAAGAACATATTTTGGATATCTTTCCATGTTAATAAATGTTCTTCTTCAGTGTCAATCTTATTGGCCACAGCGTTCTAGTATTTGGCTATAACAAAAATCATTTAGCCAATTTCCCCAGTTTTTGTCTTTGATTCATAGTCACTATGCCACATATCACTGTGCCTAAATCTCTGTGTACTCCTTTAATTATTTATGTAGAATAAGTTTCTACAAGTAGAATAGTTGAATGCTTTTGAACAATTTTGTCAAATTGTCCAACGGAATGATTCTATCAATTTATACTCTAAACAGTTATTATGTCTGAAGAATGCATTTGTCTTGACACCTTCCATATTGTCATTTTTTAAAAAAATTAGTAATAATTTGATAGGTGAAAACTTGTTTTTATTGTTTGGTTTGCATCTTCTTGAAATAATTTTAGCTTTTTTTCTTAGAATCTGTATTTGGTATCATTCTCTAGTTGTTTTGATTTGCACAAAGATGTGTTTTTTATTTTTTTTTTTAGTCCAAGGAACAGGGACTCTATTTTACTTCTTAAAACAAGAAGCATAGCACTGAGATGTGGTGGATACTCTGTGAATGGTTATTCAATTGAATTCATTTCAAATGGAAGAAAAGATTGAAGCCCATATCTCTTCCACAGTATTGAAGTTCAGAAACTGGGGAGAAATTTGGGAGAAGGATTAAAAGTGAATGAACTTTAATTAGAAGTTAGAAAAATTTAAGAAATCAAACAAAATCAAGTTTGAGAGAATGCGGCTTAATCTCTTATATATTGCTAGTGGTACAAGCACTTTGGGAAATAATTTGGCCCTATCTCCTAAGGTGAATATTTGCCTACCTCGTGATCCAGCAAACCCATTTCTAGAAAAAACTCCTCAAATCTTCATAATAAAATGTTTAATATAATATTCAAATTTTCATAGTTGTCTTTCTCGGACAAGCAAAAATATGAAAGTTACTTGATTGCCCATCATTAAGAAAATGGATAAATACCTTCTGTTATACAATAGAATACAATATATGTTACAACATGGATAAATCTTGCAAAATAACACTGAATACAAATAGCAGTTTCAAAAAATCACACATAGTATGATGGCAGTTTTTAGTGCTCACGAGCAAGTGCAACAAGCTTAGGCTTACACATATTTGTAGTAAAACCGCATTTTAAAAAAGTGGTAAAAATTAGGGCTGTGCTTATGTCTGGAGGTGGAGAGGAAGGTGGAAAGGGAGAGGAGAGATGAATGCAAATAGGTGCAGGTTAATATAATGTAGTTTTTTAATTGGATAGGGATTCACAAATATTCATTATATTGTGCTTTTTAAGTTACCTATGTTATTTGTAAATGGTTGCCTCAGGTAATATATTTAAAAGATAATAAAGGAAAAAAGTGAAAGTAAAAGGGAATGCTTATAGCAAGAGGGCAGCTTTTTAAGTCTTCCAAAAGAAAAACTCTGTTGTTTGCTTTGCTATAGTTTCTTAGTTAATATGATTGCTTTTTTTCTGAAGCTTCGCTCCTCAAACTTTCTTTTTAAGGCTTTGGTGAAAATGCTTATTACAGGACATTTGTGCTCCTATCTCCCTCCTGTCCCCTAATGATTTCTTATCTGATGAGCATTGCCGGAGAGATTGGGGTAATGGGCTGGAATAATTTGGTTGATCACTGATGTCTGTGATCTGGCTGACACTGTTTTCAGTCACCATGCAGGCTGAATGGGTCACTTTTTGAAGTTATGGTGACAAAGTTATTTTCTGGTTGAAAAAACTTTTACATTTGATTTTATATGGTATTTTTTTAACCTGTCCTCAATTCCATTCTGAATTCATGTTATAATTCTATAGTTCAAATATTTTTGCTGCAAGGGGAAGGTAGGCAGCTTGAGGGTAGGGTTTGGGGAGGAACTTTTCAAAAAGTAAAAGTCCTCAATGTGTTTTGGAAATTTTCAGTCCCTGTACCTGAAATAGTTAGTTCTCTTTGGCTTTTTGGAAACTTTTATATTTGTGTGTGTGTGCTGGGCTAGGACAACTGGAGGTGAGTTTGTCCTCCACAGGACACTTGGCAGTGTCTAGAGACATTTTTGGTTGGGGGGGTTCTACTGACACCTAGTGGGTGGAGGCCAGGACTGCTAAACATCCTACAATGCACAGGGTGGCTGCCACAACAATTACCTGGTTCAAAATATTAATAGTGCTGAAGTTGAGAAACCCTAGCTAGGAGTATGTTCTCTTTTCCATCTGGGGACAAGGATTCTTTGGGCACCTCAAGTGCTCTCTTCGAAAGTTGATCTAACCAATAGAGTGTAGAGGCATCGGGCAGGCAGAGAATGGTCACACCTGTCTCTAATACCACAGCAGCATGGATTTGTGGTCAACACTCTATAGCTTTTTTGTCATGTACATGCACTATTAACTCAGTTAAATTATCTTCCTTCAACTGAGTGTAAGCAACTCGAAGGCAGGACCCATGGCTCATGCTGTTTTTTATCTCCCACAGAACCACCTATTTATAAAGTAGGTGCCTCATGACACTCTGCTGAATGAATAATGAACCAGTTACTCATAAAAGTGAGAACTCTGTCCACAGAGGGCTAGTGGGAAGGAGCTTTGAGGCTTGAGAAAGGCTGAGTAGGTGTGTGTGTGTGTGTGTGTGTGTGTGTTACTAATGGTCTGTCCCAAGCACTCAATTATTGTGGATTTATAGACTGTTAGCTGTACCAGGGATCATCTTTCTGAATTCCTTTATTTGTAGGAGAGAAGAGTAAGACTCAGAGAGATTGAGTATTATTTGCAAGTTTGCACAGCTGGTTACTGGCAGATGTGAAGGAAGGGCTCCATTGCAGTGCTTTCCTGTTTATGTAGCTGCCCAGCAAGTTCTCTTGTTAAGGATCTACATGAGACCCTGAAATATAGGGCTCATGATTTTCAGGGATGATATATTTACTTCTGAGTGTGTGTGTGCACATGTGCATGTAAGCGTGTACCAAATATCAACAATAAGCACTGGGTTTTGAGCATGGATGCTCCCTGACCTGTTCCTGACCCCCTAACGGGGTAGATTAGGTCCCTGTCTCCCAGGTACCCTGGATACTACTAGTGCAACCTATACTGTCCTGACCAGCACTTATATTTTATTAGGACTGTGAATTTAACATGTCTTCCATGCTAACTTTGTGGGGGCAGGAACTATATTTGTCTTGTTCAATGCTGAACACATAAAAGATGTTCCATAAATGGTTTTCCATGAATAAATAACTGTTATATTGGGGATGGCTATCTTGGGCTCGGTTCTGGGGAGGGTGTTGTTTGGGTGGGTTTCTTGCTGGAGGTGTAGAGATAACCAAAAAGGGTGGAGTTGCTGAAGACAAATTTTGCCTAGATGCCAAGTGTTGGGAACTCAACAGCTCCAGGGTGGGCAGGCTTGGGAGTGCACGGCTGGTGGGACAAGCACCACCCTGGCTGTGCCTTCGTGAAACCTGAGAGCCCTGAGGATAGAGCCCCATATTTAGAAGTAGCCCCATATTTAGTGTGATTTTTTATTGTGGGGGCCATTGATGTCTGTGCGGCTATTTTCAGACTACAATGTCTGAGCGATCCACCCACAGCTTGTTATATGGAAGATGAGATAGCTCATTATCCTGAAAATTCTTCATAGCTGCTCATAATAGGGTCAGTTAAGTACAGAGTGTCTGCTATCACTCAGAATCTTCTTATTCTCCTGAAAGTTAAGTCCCATATTATTTTCACACACCATTTTTCCTCACCTCTCAGTCTTGGGATGGGGCAGAATACATGGGGCATTACCATGGATGTCACTTCCACTTGAGATGAGGAGCTCCTACCCCAGTCACCTTGTGCTTCTCTAAGTTCTGGTGGACTCAGTTCATTAGGAGACCATTTAGATGGATTCTTTGGGGATCAGTGTTTATGTAGAATGAGACTCGACTCTACAGAGGGCACTGAAAAAGAAGAAGAATAGGGAGTAGGGAGGGCAAGTGGTATGACTTTCTGTCTTCTGTGGAAGCATCTCAAAGAGGAAAGAAAGAAAAAAAGTCCGTATCCCTGGACCAATAACTTCGCTCTCCCCAATCCTGGGGTCTTTCAAGACCCATCCTTTCTTGGATGCCTGGTTTCCTCATGTATCAAGAATATCAACAATCTTCCCTTCTAGGTTTCTGTTACCCATGTGAGAAGCATCCTCTGCACCCTGCTGCAAGTCTAAGTCTGAGAATCTCTGGCTGCCCTTCAACACCTGCTCAAGTCCCCATTGGTCCATGTCAGAGGTAGAACAGGGGTCAGAGGGCAAGTGGCACTACTCCCTGTTTTCCATGGGAGCATCTGAGAGTGGGGTTATAGCAGTGCTTGTCGTAGGTGTCAGAAACCTTTTCACTTTATTATAGTGACATCTGACAGTTATTGAGCTCTTACTATGTACTGAGCAAGGTTTTAAGTACTTTTTCAAGCTTCATTTCATTGATTTCTCACATTGCCCTTTGAGTTAGGTACTATATTATCTCCCCTTTAAAGGGAGAAATCTGAGGCACGGTGAGACTAGTTTGTTCAAGGGCATTTAGCCAGTACATAGGGAACCTGGTTTGAACCCAAGCAGTCTGACCTGATGATAGCATGTGTGTCAGTCGAGAGAGAGCTGGACCAGGGAGCAGAAGACAGAGTAGTGGTTTTGATTTTGTGTCACTTTAACTGTTGGGCTTTGGGTAAGTGACTTTGTTTCTTTTTGAGCCTCAATATTCTCATTTATGAAATAAGCAGAATACACAAGCAGATATAATATTACATTTACCACAGAGAGAATAGTTATGAAAGCTATTGCTGAACTCTAATCCTTATATGAAGTTCATATTCCATGTCACTCAATATGACATTAGTGGCTACTGTTATCTGCTCATGGGTCTTTCTTGCCAAAAGCATTTTATGTTCATGTGGAGCAGATGCAATGTCTTTTTCAAAAAGATTTTATTTATTTATTTTTAGAGAGAGGGGAAGGAAGGGGAGGGAGAGAAACATCAATGTGTGGTTGCCTCTTGTTCGCCCCCCACTGGGGACCTGGCCTGCAATCCACACGTGTGCCATGCCTGGGAATCGAACTGGCCTTTTGTTTGCAGGCTGGTGCTCAATCTACTGAGCCACACCAGCCAGGGCATATGTCTTATGCTTCCACAGTATCCCTTATGCCACACACAGGTGGCAAACGCAAGGCCCGCAGGCCGAATCCTGCCCTCCACCTTGTTTGATCTGGCCCAGCACCTTGTTTCTACCTGGTGGCAGTGCCGAGCTCCTTGCCCCTAGTTAAGGAGTAGTTACATTTACATAGTCCTAAAATTACATCCGGCCCTTCGAAGGCAACCGTGAGACTGATGTGGCCCCCCGGTGAAAATGAGTTTGACACCTCTGCCACATTCACTGGCTTGGCCATTGCTGCTTACTTTCTTTTTTTTTAATACTCACCTGATGACATTTTTTCATTGCTTTTAGAGAGAAAGGAAAGGAGCGAGGGTTTAGAGGGAAGGGAAGGGAGGGAGAAAGAGAGGGAGAGAAATATTGATGTGAGTGAGAAACATTGATTGGTTGCCTTTCGTAGGCACCCCAATGGGGGACTGAACCCACAACCCAGGCATGTGCCCTGACCAGTAATCAAACCCATGACCTTTTGATTTGTGGGATAACACCCAACCAACTAAGCCACATTAGCCAGAATGTGCTTACCTTTTAACAGTGCCACCTATTTCCTTGGTTATACCCTAGTCCCCATCAGTACCTGTAACCGTTCCTCTTCTAAAAGCTCGATTTCAAGCCTCACCTTTTTGAACACTATATCTTAAGTTTTTAGCATTCCCTCTTCAATATTCTTCAATCCCAAAGGAACCTTCAATCCATGGATTCTACTGCTTGTTCACTATTGCCCTCCTCAGCTGAGGTTCATGGTAATTGATACAAACAAGCATCCTGTGTGTGCTGAACCCTCCTACCTACTTCCTCTCCATTGAACTCTCCTGTCAGAACCTCAACTCTCTGCTCTCCTAGATCCACACGCAAGTAGCTAAATGTGATTGCAGAAATTAAACATTTATGATGATAATTCTCAGTACCGCAATCTTACCATATTCCCTTTGAATTTACCTGCCTTCTCTTCGAAATATTATCTCCAACCCCCTTTCACTTCAAAATGCCAACCGTTCTCTGTCGTTTGTATTGAGAATCTCACTTCCTATTTACAGAGACCATGAAAAGCAATTGTATGAGGATTCCTTCATATGTGTGCCACAAGATGAACTGGCCTCCCCGCTTGGGAACCCCTCTGTCCTGCCTTCCTCTCAAGTGGACTCTGCCATTTCTGACATCACAGAGCTCAGCCCCTGCCCCACGATGCTGTGGGCACACGGGCCCCGTGCCCTTCTCTGGCGTGCCAGGGCCTTCCTGCCTCCGGGCCCTCACGCCTGCTGTTTCCTCATTGCTAGCGCTCTTCCTCCAGATGTTTGCATGACTCTTTCTAATCACGTATCGCAGTCTAAACAAGTTTGTCCTGACACCTCTGTCTGAAATAGTGCCCCTCGTCATGCCATCACTTTCTATCTCCTTAGCCCGTTTCAGTTTCTTCACAGTGCAAATCATTATCTGAAAAGTACTCTTTATTTATTTGTTTACTGTCTGTCTTCCCCAGGAGAATGTGGGCACCATAACAACAGGGCAACTTGTCTGTCTCATTCACTTCTGTGTTCTAGCACCTGGAAAAGCCCCTGAAATATAGCCAGGCCTCAATTACTGTTTACTGAATAAATGAATTAACAAAATTAGGACTAAATGAATGATCTTGGATAAATCACTTTTATTAGTGTCAATTTTTTCATTTATAAAGTGGGATAATTGGCTGCCCGTGGACTAATGCCTATTGTGGGTTCTATTCTTCCTAAATGGAGGTCATTTGGGTAACCACAGTCATTGTCTACAATTCAGCCACAGGGTCAGTGTGTGCTTAGTGACCATGAATTCCATGTGAAACCTGAAGACATCTGCTTGGCTGGATTTCTGCCTTGTTTGACTAGAATGTTCTAGCCATGGAACTTGAACCGCCAAAGATAGATTGAGAATGCTGTGGACATTCGAGGATGTGAGTGCCGAGGGATTGCAAGAGAATTTAGTAAAGGCTCCTGTCCAGGTTAGGATGACCTTGCAGAGCAGGCAGGGTGGATTCTCAGCCAGACAGCAGACTCCATGGGTAGAGCGTGCTGTGCTGTGCTGACCACCCTCTGGGCTGGTCCTGTAGGGCTGTATGCCCCGTGACCCTTCTGTTTACCCGCACTGGGCCTGACCGGCGTTGGTCCCGAGGTTGCAGTCTAGGCAGGAGGAAAGCGTTGGTGTTACCGGTCTGGTAAGGAGATCCTGTGAAGTGTACTGTGAATCCCACATAGCTAATGATGATGATGATGGTGATGATGATGATATAATAATAATAATAACAATAAATGCCTTTTGCTGCACATGTGCTTATGTGCCACAGTAGCATGGATTTTACACATTGTCTCGTCTAATCCACCCTCCAGAGAAGATTACTATAGCAGACGCTATTGGTACCCCAACTAGCTCCCTGACCCCAACTCTGAGGTCACCAATAGGTGCAGAGGACATTCCTAGGCCCACTGAGAGCTTCCCAGCTCAAGCTCTTGTGTTTCTCAGCTTCTCTGCTGAGGGGTTTTTCCCCTGTGTGGTAGCTTGTTCTGCCCACATGTCAGGTAGCTCAGAACTGTAGGGCTTTAACATGCCCAGGAGCAGTCTTCAACTAATATGGGGCAAGAGTGAGTGGATTCATACCCCAACTCTCCACCCTTTTTAGGACAACCCTGAGATCCATTAGACATGGGTCCTAAGAAGTTTCCCCAGGAGACAGAGCCTCATTGTCCCCTTGTCACCCTTCCTTCTTATCACCTTTCCTTCCCTCCCTCACAGTGTTTCTGCAGTCCCCTCCCAAATAAAGTATCTGAACCCAAATCCTTCTCCCAGGATCTGCTTTGAGGGGACCCACATGAAGACAACTGAGCCCCATTTTGGAGAGGAAGACGTTGCGAGGAGAAGGAGCAGAGGACTCTCCGTGCCTCTAGTTATGTTTCTCTTAAATCAGGTTGGAGCTTTCTGGCCCAGCTCCCAGCTCCTCAGGTGAACTATAACCATCTTTGGTCACCAGGTCCTTGCGCCCGGCCCCAACTGTTTCTGAGATATGAAAACATTTGACTGTGTTTGCTGTCTGGCAAGGAGCAGGCATCCCTCTGGGGCTCACGTTGAGACATGCAGCCAAGACAACTAGGCCCACCTGGTTGAAAACAGCATGACACACATTCTGGAAACACCAGCCTCAGAGCCTGGGTAGACGTGACTGGACAGGCTGTGTTTGTCCTGCCATGTTCCGTGTTGCAGTGACTCAGGCACAGGTGTGACTTTCTTCTTTCCCAGGGTCTCTTCTTCACCCCAGCAACCTGGGCTGTGTGTGGGTTGCAGCCCGTCTTTTGGGGGAGGACCTTTTAGCCCAAAGTGTTGGAGGGAGGGAGAGAGGCTTGCTGGCAGGGGTGATAGAACCTAAGCCAGGTGTTTGGAACTGGGAAAGGTGGGACAATTCCTGAGGAGTAAGGGTTGGGGGGAGGGACAGGATTAAGCTCTCTGGATCCCAGCAAATTCTCCTAGCACCTTCCTCAGAGACATTCTGATGTCTTTAAGGACATCAGCGTCCTGTGATGCAACACTCTCTATACGGAGAAGCAAGGCTTGCTTGGTCAAGAGAAATGAGCAGGCAGCAAGAGTGTTAGACTCTCCCATAAAACAGGGGTAATGACCCGCAGCCCACAGCTGTGATGAGAATGAATTGGGATGATATCCGATGAGAGGACCGGGCCCTGTGTGGTGCTTGACTCACAGCAGAGCACACCATGCATGGCCTCTTTCTTGCTGGACTTCCTATGTGACTTCCACAGAATGGCTAATAATTGAAAGGGAAGGTTTCTCTTCCTTTCTACCTGTGATATGTAGTATGTAGCATAGGATGCAGGAGAAACTTTTTTGTGAGAATTGTTCACTGCAGGAAAGGTCTTGCTTATTTTGTGGGGGGCTTCCCTTTCCTCCCTGTGAACTGAGGAAGCTCAGTGGTGAACAGCACATGAAAGGACCACCAGGTTCCCAGCCTTCTAAGAGAATTGGTTCCTGAGTGCTGGCATGGGTGCGAATTGTCTGGGGTAGCTTGTCAAACGCACATGCTCTGTCTGTGACTGCAGAGATTCTAATGTAGTAGGTGCATATGTTTTAGTAAACAATCTGATTCTCCTAAGAGACCACTTTGATATCAGTGACGGTGGCAACATTGGCGCCCCCAAGTTCGTGGTGCCCTGTGTTCTCAGAGCCCCTTCCCTGATGTTTGAGGTGTCATTGAGAGGCAGGAAGTTTCACTCTGCATCAGGCCTTCAATGACAGAGGGCTTTTTCCAGGCAAGACCTTAGCAGTAGGAAATAGCTCCTGGTCAGGGACTCCCATTGTCTCTTGAGCTCCAGCGCCTCCTCAAGTGGAGATGGTCCCGGGGCAGAGTCTTGGCACCTCTTCAGAGGGAATCCACTACTTTTAAACCACCTCTTCCTTCAGTCAGATACAGGGCAGAAAACTTTCCCCCAACCTTGAGATCATGCCTACTTCTTGACAACTCAATTCAAGTGTCTTGTCGCCTGGTCTCAAATTGCATATTTGTCCCTGAGCTGCCAAAGAATGTGGGGCAGTCCATCTGTAATTCAGTTTACTTTCATGGGTAGGGATGGGAAAACTCTCCAGGACTCTTAGGGAAAAGGGTTGATACCGTCTTCCCACCTTGGGCAAAGAGAGCTATCTGTAGCTTCTCAAGTTCACAGGCATAAAAGTCCCCAAGATCTCGAATCCCAGCACAGCTTGGCACTAGACCAGCAGGACTCTGTGGAGATTTAGTGGTTGAACTGCACCCCAGCAATCTGCTTACTGATTTTCGAGAACCTTCGCAGTCCGGCTTCGGTCCTCTGCCTGCTGTCTCCGGCACCCGGATTTCCTCTCTTTTCTCTCTCTTGCTTTCTTTTTGGTTCTCTCTTTTCTCTCTCTCTGCATTTTTCATCTCTCTACAATGGAAACATCTGTCTTAAATCTGCAAGGCTAGTCCAAATGTTTACTAGGCTTATTTAATAGGAAAAATAATGATAAGTACTTCTGTTTGTTTTACTAAGTGATCCCCAGGCAGGAATAAAAAGAAAATCCTCTGCCTGGAGGGAAGCCACAGTCACCCTAAATTTGCAGTCATAGAGAGGGGGAAAAGACTAATACTGTGATTATAGTATTCATCAGTATTAGTCAGATCCCTTTCTACCAGCCCATCAGCAATGACCTTGCTGCAGACCAAAAGCCTGAGGAAGGAGAGCATCTTTAGGGGTGAGGTGGGGTGAGGGAGAATTGAACTGTCACATTCTAGACCAAATCAAGCCATACCATTTTGAAAAAGAACACTATTGAGGTCTGACTGACATACAATAGACTATATATTTAAAGTGTACAATTTGATCATTTTTGATAAGTGCACATACCTGTGAAACCATCACCACAATGAAAACAGTGAACGTACCCACCCCTCCGTTTTCTTGTGTTTCTGTGTAATCCTTTGTTCCCATTCCTCTGGTCCCCTCTGCCATCCCCAAGCAACCACTGATCTGTATCCTGTCACTATAGATTAGTTTGCATTTTCTAGAGTTTTGTATAAGTGCAATTATGCACCATGGGCTGTTTTTGTCTTACTATTTTCACTCGGCATGATTATTTTGAGATTCATCCATGTTGTGTGTTCAACAGTTCTTGCTCTTTATGGCTGAGAAGTATTATATTGTATGCATATACAGCTGTTTATTCAGTCACCTCTTGATGGATGTTTGGAAAATTTCCAGTTTTGGCCTATAACAAAGCTGCTATAACATTTGTGTACAAGTCTTTGTATGGGTAATATGTATTTTCTTTTCTGTTGGGTAAATATATATAGGAGTGGAATGCAGAGCCATATGGCTTTTAAGAAGCTGCAGGGGTGATTGGAAAGAATCTTGGTCTGGCAGTCAGAAAATCTGGGTTTAATCTTCATTTTTCTAGTTACTAGCTGTGTGATCTTAGGCAAGGCACTTAACAACTCTGAGATTCAAGTTGCCTGTCGGTTGAATGGGATGAAAACAAATCTCTGTCTCTCATATGTACAGATGAGAGGAGGAGGACCAAGGGACATAACCGAAGACATCGCCAAGTTGAAAGGCCCCACAGAGCACCTTGAAACTGTTACCAAGAATGAGCTCCCAGAGGAGGCAAGTGTATGTTTTAGGTCTTGCTTTGCCAAGAGAGGGAGCTTTCCAAAGGCTTTGGAGGCGAAGAATTGCATTCATTTGATATTTTCTTGTTGCTCTGAGCTGCAATTTCCCTGTTTTTCCACCTTCCACTTCCTCTCCATCTCCTGTTATGGTCTTCCCGCAAAGACAGGTCCATTGAGCAAGGACGAACTATTAGAGACATTGAGTGAAAAAGTTACAATTGGGATTAACTTTCCTCCCCCCTGCCTTGGGTTCATAAAACCAGATGGTAAACACAAAACAGAAGGGTAATATCATAGAGGTTAGACCTTGAGAGCAGCTCTGTAGTCCTGAAGAATTTTACTAAGAAGAAGTTGTCAAAGGTTGCTTGTATATATGGGTCTGGTTTCTCAGGCCTCTTTCTTTTTTTAAGAAGTGTTATGCACAGTGGTCCGTGTCTTTGGGGTTCACATTCAGGTTGCACTATGTACTGATCGCTGTGTCTTGGGGATACTACTTCATCTATAAGCTTCCATCTCCTCATCTGTCAGGTAGGAATAACACCCACTTAGCTTGATTGTTCTAAGGCTCACTGAAGGAAAGTGCGCACTTTTGGTTTGAAAGTATAAAGTTCTGCCAGACCTGTGTAGCTATCTTTCCCTCCAGACTGTGTTTCTAGGGAAGGATGATCCTTCAGTGATCTTACACATTATGCATGTGAGGATGGCCAAAGTCATCCCTTAAAGTCATCCTCCATAGCTGAACTCCCTAGTATTGGTCATGGCTTTGAGTTAAGTCACTCTGCCGTTAGAAGGTAACTTTAAAGGGGCAAGTACTTTTACTGTACAGCAATCATCCCAGAATTAGTGTATAAATTACATTATTTTCCTAGCAAAGGTCTTCAAAATATGGGTATAGAGCAAGTTTAGGGAAGAATGGTTGGGAATGCAGATCTCAGATACAGGATAGAAGTAAGGGCATCTAAATGGGTTAAAAAGTAAATTTCACCCTTTTATTTATTTGTAGGGCCATTCACAGCCAGAGGAGGCCCGTTTACTCCCTCATTTCAGTAGTCTCATTGAAGACTGTTCTTCATCTCCTTTAAACATTAAACTCTTCTTTTCTTTTTTCCCAAACCCATCCATATCTCTTACTCCACCACTGGAGGCCACCTCTTGCCAGATCAAACAATACTGTATTGGATAAGGAGAGTTTCTTTTGCACATGCTACTTGATTTATTCTCAAGCCTTTTTCTGTGAATCATGAAAGAAAACAGATCGTGCTATCTGCATTATACAGATGGAAAATGGAGGAATAATGAATCCAAGGGTCTTTTTTGAGATCTCAAATTTAGTGACAAAGACAAGTGGTCAAATGTTCAGAATGCCAAGTTACTGAGCTGCACCTAGGTGAGACACCAGTTCTCAAAGGCTGTGATCTAATAGGGGCTGGTTCTAGCCAGAGGAGGCTGATTCTTACCAGAAGCAAAACTGGAGAGAGGTTCCCCTATCTTTTCCTCTGAGATATTAGGAGGACAGAGTCCTATCAGATGCTGTGTGATATTTATTCTAGATGTGTTGTGGACAACCATATCATTTGGATAAACAGAAGAGGAAATTATTTTGTCAAGAACATGACTTCCCCACAAAAGACACCAAGAAGCCAAAGCAGTCTTGAGAAAGAAGAACAAATACGGAAGCTTCATGAAACCTGATTTCAAGGTATATTACAAAGCTATAGTAATGGAAGAGCATAGTATTGGCATAAAAACAGACATATAAGTCAATGGAACAGAACAGAGAGTCCAGAAATAAATCCACACATACACTAGTATAGTAGATTAATTTATGACAAAAGAACCAAGAATATACAATGGGAAAAGGACAGTTTTTTTTTTCAATAAATTATATTGGGAAAAATGGATAGCCAAGGGAAAAAAAATGAAACTGGACCACCATCTTAAAGCATATACAAAAAATTAACTCCAAGTGTATTCAAGACTTGAACATAATACCTAAAACCATAAAACTCCTAGAAGAAAATATAAGCAGTAACTCTCTTGACATTGGTTTTGGTGATGAATTTTTGGATTTGACACCAAAAGCAAAGGCAACAAAAGCAAAAACAAACATGTGAGACTATATCAAACTAAAAAGCTCATGCACAGCAAAGGAAACCATCAACAAACTAAAAAGGCAGCCTACAGAATGGGAGAAAATATTTATAAATCAAATATTTGATAAGAAGTTAATATTAAAAATATACAAAGAACTCATACAACTCAGTAGCAAACAAACAAACAATCAGATGAAACCCCAGATAATCCAACTAAAAAATGGCAGAGAATCTGAATAGACAATTTTTCTAAAGATACACAGATGGCCAACAGGTATGTGAAAAGGTGTTCAACATCATTAATTATCAGAGAAACACAAACTAAAACCTTATTGAGATACCTCTTCACATCAGTGAGGATGACTGTTATCAATAAGACAAGAAATAACAAACATTGGTAAAGATGTGGAGAAAAGGAAACCCAGGTGCACTGTTGATGGGAATGTAAATGGATACATCTACTATTGAAAACAGTATGAAACATCCTCAAAAAATTAAAAGTAGAACTACCATATGATCCATTAATTCTACTTCTGGGTATTTATCTGAAGACAGACATGCAAATTACCTAAGTGTCCATCAATAAATAAACGGATAAAGAAAGTGTGATATATATAAATCTACAAAGTTAGGTAGATAATCTCCATACAATGGAATGTTATTCAGTCATAAAAGAGAAGAGAGCCCTGCCATTTGTGACAGCATGGCAACTCTTGAGGGCATTATGCTAAGTGATGTACGTCAGACAGAGAAATATAAATACCATGTGACTGTACTTCTATATGAACTCTAAACAAATAAAACCAAACTCTAGATACAGAGAGTAGATTGGTGGTTGCCAGAGGCGTGGGGTGGGAAGTTGGAGAAATGAATGAAGGTGATCATAAAGTACAAACTTTCAGTTATTAAATAAGTAGCCCTTGTGCCCCATCCCACAGAGGCAGCTGGAGGAATCTAGAAGATGCCGGCCTTCCCAGTAAACACCTAGCAGCCTCCCTCTCACTCATTCATATGTGTGATGTTCCAATCACCAAGGTGACTGACTGAATTTTTCCCATATTTTCATGACCTCCAAGTGTACCATCTCTTCTTGAACTTAAAATTTTTTTTGTGGTCATATGTTTGTAGTTACACCTCACCCTTGAAGGTGAGTAACCCTGGCAACCTGAATGAATTGGGAACATGGCCGTAGCCTTCCTATTTGTGGGTTCTAAGGCAAGAGTACAGATGGAGACCTGTATAGCACGTCTAAATATTTCAGAGTTGTAAATCAAGCTAACTGACTATTACATAAAATACATCTACCTCCTATCGTGACAATTATACCTTCCTAATGGCAAAATTGACAAATGTGTTTAAAGCTATTCTTATTATATGACTGAAGGTTGGCAGAAAATCAAAGATGACAGAATTTAATTGTTATTGTGCATATCTGAGTCATTTTTATGGTTGATAATATTTGGCTGAGTAATAAGCTAAAGACATATATACATTTTATTTTTTTAATTTTAACAAAAATTGCTTATGGGATGATTAATTAGTATTTTCACACAGTAAGTTTTCTATTGATAATAGTGGTTTAAGAAATAAAAACTATAATTGTAGTAAGTGTACAAATAAAAATATTTTTCTAAAAATATATGGCACATTAAACATAAAACTAAAAACATTGGAATTTATGTATGCTTCCCAAAGTTACTTTTCTTCTAAAATATTTAAAAATGTGTAATACAATAAATAAAAATATAAACTAATTAATGGCATCAAGTTTTAAATTTGAAGTTATGTACTGTATTTTTCGAACCATAAGACGCACCTAGGTTTTAGAGGAGGAAAATAGGGAAAAAAATTTTTGAAGCAAAAAATGTGGTAAAATATTCAATAACGTAAGTAACATAATATTTCACCAATGTAAATGTAAACAGAACATTTGGACTATAAGATAATCCTCCATTTTCCTCCCAAATTTGGAGAAAAAAGTGTGTCTTATAGTCTAAAAAATACAGTAAATCAAACTAACATTTTAATTTTTGAAATGTGATTGTCTTAAGAAAATTAAATTATTTTTAATTTTAGCATTTAGTGTCCATGTGCTTGCTAAGCTAAAGATTCAGTGTCATCATGCTTCATGCATAAATTTAAGCGTAATGTAGATTGTCAAATATTCCAAAATGTTCCCTAGTCACCCCAACGCACAGCATACCATGCTTATTCATGAGTGTCCCCGAAGTCATGAGTTGGGGCACAAAGAAAAGCATGAAAAGAATGCTCAGCACTGCTGGGAAACCAAAGTTATGCAAGAGTCTACTGAATTCAAGCGATCTACAAGGAGGAAAGATTTGACAAGATAACTCATATGTGTATTCTTTTAGCCAAGCAGTTCTAATGCTCAGTTTTTTCACATTCTCAAGCAGTGTCAGTATCAATGTCAGCAGCAGCGCAGCCCACGAATGTTCCTGGCATTCATACACAGCTGCTTTTTGATTTGAGAACGCAGGGAGATGTGGAGAAGACTTTCCTGGGGCTTGAACAGTGTTGACGGTGAGAGTGGATGTTTAGGGGTACTGGTTGTGTGATGGCAGCAATGAGTGCTGAGTGACGAATGGCGGAGGTGCCAGTGAGTTCTTGTTTTTGTTTTTTTTTAAGATTTTATTTTTATTTTTAGAGAGAGGGGAAGGGAGGGAGACAGAGAGGGAGAGAAACGGCAATGTATGGTTGCCTCTCACATGGCCCTAACTGGGGACCTGGCCTGCAACCTAGGCATGTGCCCTGACTGGGAATTTAACCAGCGACCCTTTGGTTCCCAGCCCGCACTTGATCCACTGAGCTACACCAGCCAGGGAAGTTCTTTAATAAATGTATTTTTATTCCCCTTGTTTGTTTGTGATATGTAGGCTTGTCTAAAGTATGAGGACCAGGGCAAGGATTCCTTTTGTCTAGTTCTAGGGTAGCTGTAGATAACTGGTTAGTCAGGGTTCTCCAGAGAAATAGAACCCACAGGAGATATATCCACTGGTGGAGGGTGGAGGGCGGTGGGGGCAAACGTAGATTTACAGATGTGAGTATGCAAAACAATTTATTTTTGTATTATTATTTATTTATTATCATGTTATTTGTATTATTTCTTTTCTTCTTCTTATTTTGTATCCTTACTTATGATTTCTCTTTTAGATAATAATGGCTGATAATTTAACCAACAATCAATGAAAGTGGATACTTAAACCTACTTTTGTTCACCCTTGTATAACATATATAAATGAAGAAATTATTTATAAATAAATGTAGTGTAAATAAAATTAAAAATATAACATTTAATAAAAATGAATAAATATAACATATAATGTATTAAATACTTAAAAATAAGTAAAATATATCTATAAATATTTATAAATCTTTAACATTAGTATTTATGTATTATATAATTAATAAATATATTATAATCAAATATATGAGTAAATATAATATATTAAATATATAAAGTACATATCCTATATATATTATAAATTGGCTCATGTGATTAAAGAGGCTGAGAAGTACCAAGATCAATAGTTGGCAAGCTGAAAACCCAGGAGAGCTGAGGGTGTAGTTTCATTATGAGTCAGAAGGACTGAGAACCACGAGAGTGACTGGTATAAGTTTCAGTTTGAAAGCCAGCAGTCTCAAGAGCTGATTTTTCAGTTCAAGTCTGAAGGAAAAGACCAATGTCTTAGCTTGTGCAGTCAGGCATGAAGAGTTCTCTCATACTCAACTCTTCTATTTCGGTGAACTGATTTGATGAGGCACATCTGTATTAGGAAAGGCAGTCTATTTTATTCAGTCTACCTATTTAAATGTTAACCTCATCCAGAAACACCCTCATAGACACATCCAGAATTATGTTTAACCAAATGTCTGCCCAACCGTGTGCCAGGCATAACATGGCTGTTTTACATGCCTTATCTCATTTAATTCTTATAATAGTTCTGTAAGGTGAACTTTTTACAAATGAGCAAACTGAGTCTCACAGCAGTTAACTATACAGGGTGGGGCCAAAGTAGGTTTACAGTTGTTTATAGGGAAAAGAATACAGTCATTACTAAGTAGTGATGCAAGAATAAACTGTTTTGCATACTCACAACTGTAAACCTCCTTCAGCCCCACTCTGTAGATCCGAATACAGATTACACTGACTTCAAAGCTATACATCATTCAGACAAACTAGCAAGGAAATACTTAGCGAGCTTCAGAGTGTTCAGTCATTTCTGAGAATATTAGAAGGTCACATGGACAAAAATACTGATAAATTCATTATAGATCAACTTTATCGTTTTGTTAGAGAGATGACTGAAGGACCAACTAACTATGGGGCTGTAGCCTGTTTAAATTTACTGAATGCACTCTGGATAACGTTACCCTATGTAATAGTCAAATACTTGACTTTTAGTTAATTTACAGTTTGAACTCTCCTTTTAATCAGAAAACATTAAATTTGACTTTTGAGTTCGAATTATGAAGGGCCGAAGGGCCCCAGCATGAACGTTTTTGTGAGTTGGTGGTGCTCAGAGATCCTACCAGGGGTTGGGTAAGAGCAGCTCATTCTCTCTTTCTAATCATTACAGGCAAGTAAACTAACGTATGCTATTTATTTGTTTGCTTTGTTCTGTTGTAAACCAGTCTATAAAGGTGACCCAGTCCAACAATGTCCTCCCCTCTGCCCTTGATTCCTCTTGCTGAGCAGGAAGGCTCAGAGATACAAACAAGGTTTGTGTCTATCTATCTATCTATCTATCTATAGATATATGCATGTATATTATCTATAGATATATACTCTATATATACTATATAGGATTACATTTATAAAAGATTATTTAATCCAATAGCAATCATCTTGCACCATTCCCTAGTGCTTTGCAGGACAACACTTCACACAGAGGTGTTCTCTTCATTGTGCAGTAAGTGGTGTTGATGACCGGGATGGAGCAGGTGTGCTGAGGTAGAGACAACTCATTTTGAAGTGGGACCAGAATGAGAAGAAATTAGAAAAACAGTGCAGGAATGAACAGAATGTTAAGATTTCTGCCTAAGTTAAGATTTCTTTTTACAATGCCTTGCTACCTAAATTAAATGTGCTCACCAAATCTTTGGAGGTAATTAGTGTCAATGATTTATCTCAGAGAAGTTGCATTGTTCCTGTATTCAAAGACATGAGTGGTGATTTCGGAATTGGCTGGTGTGGTTTAGTGTTTGATCTGTAGCTTTGGTTTTCTTGTGATTTATATTGATCGCTCCAATTTGTATGCTGCTTTGCTCTGTAGGTTCTTGATCCACTTGTTTTTCTCCTTTTTGGTCATGGTTATAGGTTTATGTTTCTAATTTTCAATTTTCTTTTCTTCTTGGATTTTCAGTGTTTGTACTCAAGGAGGCTATAAAAATATAGTTCTCGCTTTTATTTATTTGCCTTGCTGTCAGGCCTGTTGGGCCTTGCCCATGAGATAATGAAAATGAAAGGCTTTGTAAGTTGTAACGCATAATTCCAATGTAAGAGATGATTGCTGTTTTATTTAAAATAACAAACTCTGAGTCTTCTTGCTGTTATCAGGGTCAAAGGGGAGCACCTATTGGACAGGCAGGGCATCTTTATGAACAGAGATCCTAGATCCCAACGGCTTTAGCAACCAATGTCATGGCCTAGATTCTCTGTGAACATGTATTACAGTTCACGTCTAATCTTGAGAATAGAGACATGGGCCTAAAAAGGAGACAGGGAAGCCCCCACAGCCTGACATTTGACTTGTGCTCACACCCTGATTTTATTATTCATTTACTTTTCAGAAAGGGTAAGGGAGGGAGAAAGAGAGAGAGAAACATGGATGTGAGAGAGAAACATCGCTTGGTTGCCTTTTGTACATGCCCCAGCAACCTAGGCATGTCCGCTGACTAGGACCTGAACCTGCAACCTTTCAGTTTGCGGGACGACACCCAACTAACTGAGCCACACCAGTCGGGGCTCACGCCCTGATTTGAGAGGCTGGAATACTCCTCCAGTCTAGAACTAAGCTTAAGTATCACTTCTGCCTCTGGCGCACTGTCGGGGATCGGGTAGGCTGTATGGCAACATTGGGGAAAGCCTTTGGTGACTCTCTTGGTTCACATGCAAATCCATATCATCTTTTAAAAATCAATCCTAAACTGATTTGAGAGCTGAACTGTCATCCTGCTTAAGTAGTTCTACGACTCCATCAAGAAGTCCTACTGAGTTTATTCCTGAACTAAAACTAGGCTCTGCCTGCAATTTTCCTCTTTCATTTGATATAAGACCAGGCCCAGCATATGCCTATAGATGCCATTCACTTACTTATATCTTGAGTTCCTAACTTTTGGAAACTTACTGTTTCAATTAAGTTATCATTAGTAGAATCCATCTCAACTGTGGAGAAAGAGGTCCTTATTGGCTCCTTAGTAGATTGGAAATGCAGACACTTTTGCAGGGAGAGGGAAGGGTTTAAGAGCCCTCCCCGCTCCCCCCAAGTTTTGCAGTGTGCCAAGGGTGGATTTGGGAGGTGGGAGAGCATTTTATAAAAGGAGATACGTCTATGACTTGACTGGAATTCCTTACAATCAACACAGACACCCTCATGAGGCTGGCTGATTTGAGTCCACTTTCACTTATTCATTTTCTTATTTGTTCATTCATTCATTCCTACAATAGACACTGAACACTCACATTTTAATAAGCAGACACTATGTTAGATGGTAGGGGCATCATTTCTGACAGTTGTCCTGGATCTCGAGGTCATCTGTGCTGTCATCTGTACATGGGCTTTAGGTGAAACAGATGTGGGTTCTAGTCTCTTCTACCCTGTTTGCTATTTGTGTTACTCTGTCAACTTAATAAGTTGTCATCTAGGTCTTACTTTATGGGTCTTATAAAATTGGATAACAATTACCATGTTCAGCTGTGGTGACGATTCCATATATGATGTACATTTGACCCTTAAATAACATGGGTTTGAACTATGTGGATCAATTTATATGAGGAGTGTTTTAGATTCATAAAGTAAATATATTTTCTATTCCTTGTGATTTTCTTAATAACATTTTTTCTCTAGCTTACTTTATTATAAGAACACAGTCTGCAATACATATAACACAAAATATGAGTTAACTGACTGCTATTGGGAAGGCTTCTTGTCAACTGTAGGCTATTGGTTAAGTTTTTTGGGAGTCGAATTTGTGCATGGATTTTTAACTGTGCGGGGTGTCAGCACCCCTAACCCCCACTTTGCTCAGAGATATACTGTATATGACACTCAGCACTGGGCATGTCGCAGGCCCCTCAGAAACTGAGGGTCGCAACCTCCTCACTCATCTCTTGGTCACCATCTCAAGCCCACTGACTGCTTTTTGCCTGAGGCTTTTAAGTAGAATTGACTAGTGTTTAAGTCTTTGTGTGAATGGACATATGGATGAGATATTTTCAGTAGCTTCTATATCCCAATTTGATTCCAGAAGTATATAGACATAGTCCTAGTTCAATATTATCTTTTTATCAGCATGATCGAAGATCTATTTTTTTAAACTTGAATGTTTAATTAGTAATTTAAAAAGTCACTGAATTAATCAAGACTGACAGGCTTGGCAATGATTAAAATAATAAAACAGAGAATTGTACATAATGACCATAGCGACAAAATGAAATCATAAAATTATTTAATCCAAAAAAAGGGAGAAAAAGGAAACAAGAGCAAATAATTCAAATGTAAAACAAATTGCAGGATGGTAGATTTGAACCCAACCATATCAATAATCACATTAAATGTAAATGGTCAAATATTCCAATTAAGAGACAGAGATGTGCAGACCCACTATGTGCTTTTTATATGAAACCTATGTTAAATATCAAGACATAAGTGTGTTATAAGTAAATTGATAGAAAAGATATTCCGTACTAACACTAATCTAAAGAACGCTGGAGTGGCTATGTTAACATCTGATAAATTAGATTTCATGGCAAAGAATGTTACCAGGGATAAAGAGAATCATTTAATAACGATAAAAGAGTCTACTTATTAATAGGACATAACAATTTTAAATATTTACTCACCTGATAACAGTTTCCAAATGTGAAATAAAATCTGATAAAACTGCAAAAAGAAAACACAGAGAATTATAGTAGAGATTTCAGCACCTACTCTGAATAAGAAATAGAACATACAGAGAGAAGTCAATAAGGACATAGAAGACCTAACCAGCACTGCCCTCTAGCTCGACATAACGGAGCTTTACAGAACATCGCATCCGACGGTGGAAGAAGACACAGCACTCTCCACCCAATAATTTAGCACCCGACACAACACTCTAGCCAAGTCTGCCTGCCACAGTAAAATGTTTCTGGGCCTCTCCAGGCCATGAAAAATCCTACAGAATTCCTGTCAGGGTTGTACAGACCCCACCTCGGGGCATTGCTGCCGAGTATTATAGTAGCAGCTCCAAGAGAAGATCTTGTTTCACCTTGCCAGGATGAAATCAGGGATTGAATATGGACCAAAGATCTAAGCTCACACGGTCACCTTTTGTGGGATAACAGCAACCTCTATATTTTGTCAAGGCTTATTAAAACCAACATATTATTGCCCTTAGGGACTTGGTGGTAGAAAAACATCAGTACCAGAGTTAGGGCCATTCAAAGGCTTTATGTAATTTTTAAAAGCATATCTGGACTGTTCAAATCAGCAAAACAATAAAGATCCCTCCCACAAAAACCTTCCTGAGAGATTTTATTCCCTTAAGAAAATGTATGGCATGTCTTCCTGCCCCTTACCTTTCCAAAGGGAGAAAATTTAAAACTATAAGAATTATGATAGACTTGTCAAATACACATGTGATCAACTTTAAATTGTAATGTATAAATGCAATTCCCTTGATGGTGTAACAAATTATGATACTTTGATCAAGAAGAAAAAAGATAAACCGGAAGAATATTTGATATAATGACTACATTTTCACCATGTCATTTTGTGGGTAGCTCTACCATTATAAAACTCCAGAGAACTCTTCTGCCTGGGAGTCAGAAGTACAAGGGAAAACGGAGGAGAAGCAGCTACAGCCACACTGTACCTTGTGAGCCTCACCACGAACTTCGTCTGTATTGTGTGCTTCCACGTTCCAAATGGGCTTTTTCCAAAAGCTGTCCTTCCTGTGAACATGAAGCTGTGCTCAAGTTATAGTTGCCCAGGTTATCGTACACGGCATAGTTTATCACAGCCACCTTCAGGTAATATTACACCACTTTATATGTAGTAAAAGATGACAACGACTGTAGTGATGTGCTTCTGTTTCTCTCCCCTTGGCCCTTGTGCTAGTCTTACCCAAAATTTTACTTTTATGTATGTTATAAATCACAAAGTACATTTTTATTACTTTTGCTTAAATAGACAATTATCTTTTATATTAATTTAAATAATAAGTTAAAAAGTCTACGTTTATTCATTGAGTTACTATTTCTGGTACTCCTCATTTCTTTGTGCAGGTTTGGATTTACGTCTGCTATCGCTTTCCTTCTGCGTGAGGTACTTCCTTTAGCATTTCTTGTAATGCGTATTTACTGACAATGAATTCTTTTAGCTTTTGAATGTCTGCAAAATCTTTATTTTGCCTTTATTTTTCACAAGGTAAAGAATTATATGTTGACAATTTTCTCCCATTCAGTACTGTAGAGATGTCATTTGACTGTCTGGTTTGCATAGTTCCCAAAGAAAAATCTGCCTCTGTTCTCATCTTCGTTCCCAGGATGTAATGTGTCTTTTTGTTCCCTAGTTGCTTTTAAAATTTCCTACTTATTATTGGGTTCTAAGAAATTTGGTTATGATGTGCCTTAGTGTAGTTTTCTTCATGTATCTTGTGCTTGGAATTGAGCTTTTTGAATCTGTGGGTTTATAATTTTTGTCAAAATTGGAAAATTTTTAGCCAATATTCCTTCAAGTATTATTTTATATCTTGCCCTCTTTCAGAGACTACAATAACATGAATATTAGACCTGGCCTAGTTGTAACACAGATTTTTTTTTCCATTTTGAGTAGTTTTTATTTCTATTTCTTCGTTTACTAATGTGCTCTTTTGCAACATCTAATTTATTTTTAATCTAATCTAGTATATGTTTTATCTCAGATATTGTGGTTTTTATCTTTAGAAGTTAGATTTGGGCCTTTTAAAAACACCTCTCATGTCTCAATTAACATGTTAAAGTATTCCTTTGCCTTTTTGAATATGTGGAATACGGTTTTAATCATTCTTTCAATGTTCTTGTCTACTAATTCTATCATCTGTATTAATTCTGAGTCAATTTCACTTTATTGATTTTTCTACTAATTATGGTCATATTTTTTGTTTCTTTGCTTGCCTGGTCTTTTAAAATTGCATATCGGGTATTAAAAATTTTACCTTGTTAGGTATCACATGTTTTATTATTCCTATTAATATTTTTGAGCTTTTTTTGTGACAGTATTAAATTACTTGGAAAGAGTGTGAGCCTTTTATGTCTTGTTTCTCTGCTTTGTTAGGCAGGATCAGAGCACTGTAGTCTACGGTTAATTTTACACACAACTGAGGCAAACTCCTTCTTTGTATAATTATGAGATTCTGCACTCTGGCTGGTGGAAGAGGTACTGTTTCTTTTTATCTCTAATCCTTTCAAATGATTTTTCCCTTGGTCTTGAATAGTTTACTCACGCATTTGAGCTGATCAGTCAGCTAAACTCTAGGGACGGACTTTGCTCAGGTCTCTAGAGCTAGATCTCTCTCTCTCTCTCTCTCTCTGTTTACCCTTTACCACTCTGCCCTGAAAACTCAAACTGCCTGTAGGATTCCCAGCTCCTTGTCTTCAACTCAGAAGAACGCTGGGTTCCATGTGGGTCCCCCTCCTTTCATTGTAACCTGGAAACTCTCCAGGCAGTAAGTTAGGGCAATCGTAGGGATCCTTGACCTTTACTGTTTGATATCCAATGCTTTGGAAACAAGTATGTAGGTACGTATATGTATATACTATGTATGTAGGTACTGTATATATGTGGTCAGGTTTTTTGTTGTTTCAGGCAGGAGGCTAAATCCTCTCGCTTTTACTGAATCTTGGCTGAAAGTAAAGTCTGTACTATCCTTTATCATGAAAATATCTTGTGCCTTTTCTCCATTTTTATTTTATTTTATTTTTTAAATTAGGGGTGGGGAGGCTTATGGAGATAAACCAGAAAGGGTTCCTTTGTATAAAATGCTAAAGAGATGACTTTTCTCATTCTTTTTCACTATTATGATTCATTGCTTTGCCATAAGAGTGATTTTCCAAATCTAATCCTCTCTCATTTATGCCTAAATCCATCTTGGCTTCTGAAAGACTACTGAATAGTATTGAGACTGCTTAGTAAGCATACAAGGCTCCTATATACCTGTTAACCCTCATTTTTAACACCACCCACCTCTCCCATATACCCTGCCCTCTAGCTAAGCTTATGCTGTCTGCCACAGCAGTTGTATGTGGGCTCTGGAGTCAGAAAAACAGGTCAAGTCCTATTTAATGGTTGCCTGATTTGGGGAAATTAACTTCTTTAATATGTTATCTGAAAATAAGAGTAATACATACCTGCCAGGGTTGTTGTGAACTTTAAATGAACTAATATCTGCGAAGTACTCACCACAGGGTCTGGCTCAGAGTAAGTGCTCCATTAACATAATTTATTACTGTGACGATTCCTCCAATGCATCATGTTCTGTGTCTCTGCCCTGTGGGCCTTTAGACATGGTTATCCTATTGTCTGGGAGTTCTGTTTTCTCTATGTACTCTTCCCAGGTTCACCTTTTCTTTTCAGATGCTTTTCAAGGTTTCTCTCATGTGGGAGGCTTTCTCTGACCTCCTGGTCTTGGTAGGATGCCCTCCATGTTCCATGATGCCCCATTAATGTTGTTTTGAAATTGTTTTTCTTCTTCTATCTCCACATAGAGGGAGGGAGACTGTGGCTCATGGTATGTGGTCAGTCAGTGCTGAATGAATGAATGAATGAATGAATGAATGAATGAGTGAATGTCAGCTTTTAATATCTGTTGAATAGAATGATGAAAAGGATGTTTACAAAACTCTGACACGGAGGGCTGTTGTTTGAATGAGCACCAGTGAAGGCCCAAAATTCCTAAACATTGGGAGAATAGGAGTAGTGTGCTCAGGGTCATAATATGGCTGGTCACCACTACATTTTGTGCCTCTGAGAAGCTGCAATTCAATGACTAGTAGGTCTACTTGGCAAGAAAAGAGCAAAGCCCGGCAATGAGAGGGAAAAAAATTGTAAGAAAATGAAAATCATGATCCAAACCGCACAAGAACAGCCTCCTTCCCACATCCTTACCCTGTGGCCCAGGCACTCAGTATTGATGGCATTATCTCCTCACAGCTGGAATTTTATAAATGCCAGCCAATATTAACATTACCCCACATGATGAAATCAAGGTGGGTGGGTGAACAATCACCTTAAAAGTCAATTGTTCAAAACTGCAGGTTAGAGCTCTTGAGCTATTGCTCGTTGGCTTGATGGCAATTTTGGTGCTTGTTCTTTATAAAATTATTATTTATGATCTCGTTCTCTTGATTTTGATGTCAGAAAGTAGAGTTCTTTTTAATTTTGCTTTCTAAAGAAGGTTAAAAGATGTCCTTCTTGGTTCTTACAAGTGGTTTTCTCTCCTCCCTTCCTCTTTCTTTTATACTGTCTTTCTCTCTTCATTTAATGCTAGCCCCTTAGCGAGGCCTGCCTCTTGTCCTACGGTCCTGCACAGGCATTGGAAAGTCTTGGTAAACCCAATTTCTACCAGCTTCAGCCTTTCTGAAGTCCCTGTAGGCTGTGTTGAGGGAAATCCCTTATGACTGAGTCATTGGTGACATACTCAGAGCTCTGCCAGCATTCCCTCCTCAGGGATCCAGTTCCTCTGATAGTCTTGGGAGAGAATAAGAGATGCAAGACCTCTGGGCACAAGGGAAGACCTTTCCATCCCACAGATTGGAAGCTGTCACAGCGATGACCCATCTTGAGGAGAGCCTCACACCAGAACTGATGTCTGAGTGAAAATAGGAGATCTTAGGAATTTTTATTTGAGATGGATACTGGCAAGGTATCTGTCCTTTCTCAATCAAAGCCTGGCATGAATTTGGGTCTATCAGTGTATTTCCATTTATTGATAAACAGGTCACAGACTAGCTCCTGGGCATGTTTGCAAATTTAATGAAGAAAAGACAGTTTCTGCCACAAGAGCTCTTCATCTAACTGACAGCATCAATCAAGAGCTACTCTGAGCTCCTGGCTGCTCTCAGTAATGACGATTTTCTCCTAAGAACTGGAGAGACTGGGGAGACAAGGGAGGCAGGACAGTGGGCCACAGGAGGGAGGAGCAGAGAAAGACTCTAATTCATCTTGACTGCTTCTCCCTTGCCTCTCATGGGCCTGTTGAGGGCGTGGAACGGACCAGAAAGGTGAGGTTTAGTGGCATCTGGAAGGTCATGGAAAGCAGCAAGTATGGAGTCTTTCCCTGAGGGCAATGATGCTATGGTAGTGACTTTAAACTTGGAGGTCATCTTTTTCACTCTCTGTGGTGGAGAGCTGGTATCTAGGAGATTCTCCTTCTAGAAGTTTGCTTTCCTTTCCATTTAGGACACAGAAAATAGAATTTCTATTCTATTCAGAGATCTGAGGCCTGTCTTCAAAATTGTGTATTTCAGTGGTTTTCAAACCTTTATTTTTCTGGGATACACTTTTTTTTCTCTCCTCAAAGGAAAGCTACTACCTCTTTAAGAGCCCAAGAGAGAAACACACTGAAAAGAGAAGTAAGGGTTTGGTAGTTTGGGATGGAATGAAGTGGAGGGAGGTGCATATTGGCTTGTAAATCCAATGTATATGCTCTAGAAAACTAGGTTTCTGAGAAGTGTTTAAAACCATGAATCTAGTTCACAGCCTTCAAGATGAGGAGCAGAGAGGTCATGAGACTTGTTGAAGGGCAAACTTAATCACTCTTGGTGGAGCTGGTCTTCAGATCCCACCTGCCCCTTCCCCCATATACCAAGTATCCTGATATGCATCAGTGATACAGGGGGAGGGGAGAAGGGAGAGGCAGAGTATGGATTTATGGATCTTTTGGCCATCTTTGAGTAGGTGGTGTCTTTTAGGTCTCCAGGATATCCTTCTATTCCTTTACTTTTCTCTCCATCAACAGTGGTGCTTTTTCCCCAAAAGAATTCATGAATCTGTGACAGAAGAATTTTATACTTCTGCTTTCTAGGAGACATGTTTTGCTCACATGGCCAGAAAACTTCAAATCATCCTTGTTACTTCTACCTTCTTCATCTCCCTTAATCAGCCCATCACCTGGATCTGTTGAATGACCTCTCAAATAACCTAAGTCAGTCTACTGGGCTCTGTCTTCATCCTAATACCCTGGTCCAAGCCACCATACTCTCACTGGAGGTGCAACAAATTCCTTACTGGCTGTCCTCTTTCATTCTGGTCTCATCCAAATTCATGCTTTACACAGACACCAAAGTGATGTCTTTGAGCCAAAATTCTGATTATGCTACTTTTTCTTTCAGCTAAAAATGCCTCAATGGCTTCCTATTGGTTTTCAGGTGAAGACCTCAATCTTTAACAAAGTTCATGGTCAGGGTTCTGCATGGTCAGGGTTCTATGTGTGTCTCCAGTCTTGTCCTATATCTCCTTCTTGTCTCTGCTCTCAGCTACACCAGCATTCTTGCCATGCTCTGTCCTGCCACAGAAATTTTGCATATGCTGGTTTTTCTTTTTGGAATTCTCTCCCTAACCCCATTCACCCAGACAACTCCTCCTCAATCTCAGCTCTCTGTTCACTCATCAGGGAATCCTCTTCCTCCCTCAGACTCAATTATAATTCCTTATTGTAAGCTCTCATTGAATCATGTATTTCTCCTTTCACATTTTCTCGTGTGGTGATGTGCCCAGCATCTAACTTCCCTGTGGGACTGTCAGTGCCATGGGTTAAGGACTATGTTTGTTTTAGCTCTGGCATAGAGCAGGAGCTCAATAAATACTTTGTGAATAAGTGAATGTATAAATGAACCGACTTTGGAATAGGAGATCTTTGGTGAATCATCCCTCTTGAGTGGTAAGGAAAGCTTTTGATTGTGTGACAAGGCACTTTTAAACCCCTGTTTTGACATGCCTCTCAAAAAGACCATCTTTTCATTCAAATTGTGAAAAGCACCCAGCAAGCCTCTGGGTCCTTGACACCCCCACCTACCTCAAGAACTAATGGGATGGTGCACCTTCTCTTGTGCCACCGTGACCTGACCTTTTCTATGAATTTCTCTAATCACATCTCTTCTCTGAGCAGTTCTTCTGCATCCTTCCTTCATCTTTCTTCTGCCAAATGAGGAGTTGGACCAGGAAGAACTATCAGCCTCACTACATGGTCAAGAGGAAAAGCACAGAACCATCACTTTGAGGGAGTTAGGAGGTGGGAATGACAAAAATGAGCCACAGTCTGCGTCTTCAACTAATATTGGCACTATTTTGCCGATGAAGCCTTTTTGTTTTCAGTTTCTTGACCTTCCTCAGTCTTGCTTGACCTTTGCTCTTGGCCACTGCAAACAGTGTAGTATTCTCAATAGTCCAAAAGTTTTTTGAGTCCCGGATTGAGGGATCAGAACATCTTTTTCCCCTTCCAATCTCTGAGTCCCACCCATTCTGTTCGAGAAGGGCGAAATGTGCCTGGGAAATGGCATGCAGTACATGCAGTACAGAAAAAAGGCTTTGGAGGCTGGTAGTTCTAGGCTCTGGCACTTACTAGTTAAGTCACTCAGGCTCTCTGAGCCTCAGTTTACTCATTTGTAAAATGTAGTAAAAATACCACAATGTTGCTTGTGTGTTTAACTTTTTGGATCAATGACTGGTTGAGATGCTTAATGAAAATAAATTTTCTGTCTGAAGTTGTCCCTCAGTGCCTCCTGATAGACTGCAGATCTATCAATTGTCTTGATTGAGGTGAGCAGTATGCTCCTGTTTCTTTAGCGCTGATTTCTAGCTCACCCAGCCCTGCAGCTGGCACACAAGGACTTTGTTCCTTAGAACTCTGCTTGGCTGACCCCAAAGCTGCCCACCACAGGCATTCCCAAGGTCTCCAGCCAGGCTTCAGACAAGGCTAGTCCCTTCTACTCATTCTGAAATTATGGCTGGGGCTGCCACCTTTGCTATTTCCCTAGGGTCCCCACTGGACTGCCTCTCAAAGCCTTGTCACCACTTGTTGAACAGGAAGTTGCTTAAGCTGGAGCACTCAGCATCACCTCCACTGTCCTGGAGTTCTCGAAGCTTGGCAAACATGGATGCCATTGCCCCTGTCCTCATTAGCCCTTGGAGCCAGGATCCTTCCTTTACCTCGTGTTTCAGCTTGGAAGCAGGAGGAAACTATGACTCCCAGCATTTCTTTTCTGTAACTTCCTTAGCTTTCCAGCTCTGTGGTCCTCAACTACATGGCCTATGATCTGTTATATGAACTACTGTCCCCTCCCCAAGGTCTGTCATGGGACAGGGCCTACTGACCATTTACATGTATCCTTCCCCCACCCCACACTTTATCCTGTGCTGTTTTGGTCAACAATTGATCCATAACCTCTTACCCTTTTTTCAGCTGCCACACTGATAATGGATGATGTTTACATACTCAAAATACTCCCAAACAATGTCCAAACTTTGAACTCTACCTCAAGAATGTTGTGGGGGAGGTGCAGCCTTGCAATAATTCATGATCACCACAGCGCTGCATGGTGTACCAGCAGCCCTTCCCTTCCTCGGCCAATCACACAGATCAGATGGTCTTCAGATTTGGCAATTCCCAAACACTGGCTACATGTCCTTGCTTTCTTTCTCATTTAAATTTAAATACATGGAGTAAGTCAGCTAGAATCTGTTTAAATATGCTTTCAAAAGTTTTTAAATCTTAGAACTTTACTAGTAGTAGTAAATTACTGTAGTCTCCTACAAATGGTTGAGACCCACTGGCAAAGAATGACTTTAAGGTGAGGGTGGTCTTTCAGGAGTCATCCTCACTGGCTACCTAGATCCTCACAGTCTCTTGGGACAATTGGGGTATAGTAGTTGAGAGTGACCATGTGTCCTATTTAAGGTAGGCAAGGCATTCTTATTGAGTCATGCTCCAGTAAATGGGACCCACTGGGCCACTTAATGAAATCGGACCCCGATTCCCCAGGATGGCAATGGAAAGGCAGTATGGCATGATGGGGAGGAGGCCCTAAGGAGCCACATTCCCACTGCAAGTTTCACTCATCACTGCTGCTCCTACACAGAGGACATTAGTAGAGCAGTCAACAATGAGCTTCATCAAACTCAGTCCAACTCTTTTATACTTCCTCCTTCAGCATGAATTCATATTAGGGCCCTCCTGCTTCCGGCTTTGAGGCCTGGCCCCTTGTGAGCCATGGCATGCACTACTGTATGCATTATCATGGTGGTAATGATAGTAGGTGCTACACTTCTTCTCTAGCTTTCATCCCAGTTTGGAATAAGAGGAGCAAATACTGCCTCTCCTGCGGCTTCTTATAGTCACTCTTCCAAGGCCCAGGTACATCTCAGAGCAGGACTGAACCTGTGGGTATGCTGAGGGGAAACAGCAGCATTGGCTTTTGAGGAGGTGATGGGACAATGGCAGGGTGGTAGTGTAGGGGATTCTGTGATTCCGCCAGCTAGGTCTCTGGCTTTCCTTCCACTCATTCCTTCACCCCTACCTCCCTACACCCTCAACTCTGACCAAGGAAGTCCCCAGGGGCCCAGGTTCTTAGAATTTATGGACACAGTGGCTCTGTGTCCTCTGAGCCTTCAACAAGGCTTGGAGCCTTGATGTCTGTCAGCTTTGGTTGAGGTTGAGGAGTGGCGGGGAGAAGCGCCACTTCAACCTCCCTCGCCCATTATTTCTGCCCTGCTGTTCCCTAGAGCAGTGAAGAAAATTCCAGCTTTGAAGATGGGCCCTGGTCAGTTATGAATCCTGCAAACAGGTGCTTCTGGCCATCAAAGTCTTGAAGCAGTTAAACTTGCTTTCACCTTTGTTGCAGTTCCTTTAAAAGAAAATAGAGAGATCTTCGAAAGGTGGAAGGGGTGGCGGGCCAGACACGTAAAGTGTGTGCAATCACTCAGATACAAGTGGCACCAGTAAAAATTGCCTTCATATATCAGCTTATGGTTTACACACTCTGGCAGAAAGGACACTAAAAGGTCAGCGGAAAAAAAAATTATATGTCAGGCCTGGAGCTGTGACTCCGAAGGTGGTGAGAAGACACGATCTGGGAAGGGTTCTAGAGGGACGGCCGAGGGCTGGATGGGGCAGCCTTCTTTTTTTCCAGTCTTTATTTTGTTTTATTTTTGAGGAAGTTGCTTGCAAACGTCAGCAGAGAAGCTAAGGTATAGACTCGGAGTAACCTCTCGCTCCGACCCCCGGGTGACAAGACGGATAGTTCCATTCATCTGTGGGTGAGCGGCAGAGGCTCCCTGCATTTTTTCTTTCTTTTTTGCTTGGATTCAGGATATATTTGTTTGCAGAGAGGAATGTCACGCTTGTGAATGCACTGCTCAGTCATGTGCCGGGGGTGAAATCAAAGGAGAGGAGAAGAGAAGAGACTGGAGGGAGGGAAGCGGGGGGGCAGGGAAAGGGCAAGCTGTATTCTGGGGGCTTTGAATGGGGCCAGCTTGGATCCAGAAACAAATCTTCAACCAAATGCTAATGGAGAATGTGCCTTCCAACCCAAAGGATCAGCAAGTAGGCTGTAAATTAATAATGCACCCTTTTAGTAGCAACTGACTTGTGAAAAGCTCTGGGGGAGGATTATTTATCCACTCCCCCTTCCGTCCTATCTCCCATAAGAGAAGGTACTAGAACATTGTAGGTCTCTTGGAGTTTTGTTTAAGACTGACCTACCCTCCTTACTTTATTAACTGTGTAACATTTTAAGGTTGTTTTTCCTCTCTGTCTCCTTCAGCAAGTCTGTATTGATCACTGTTTACAGTTATAATCCCTTTCAAATTTATCATCCATGACTAACACCACGTGTATTGATTAGTGTTGACGGATGTCCCTCTACAATATAGAACCACCATAAGCCTGGCCAGTGAATTACAGGAGAGAGAAATGCATGTTTTCCCTTTCTCCTCAATGTTTTTTGGTAGTTTTCTGTTCCCCCTTTTGTTCATAGCTTAGATGAGGTTTTCCCTACCTAAACTGGGGAACTGCTTTGTATATTTTAAAGGTAATTTCTTCATCCCCACTGAAGACTTTGGGAGGAGCAGAAAGTAGCCATATTACTCCTAGGTGGCAACTGTGGGAGTGGTTGCCGGCAGGTCCTGAGCGAGATTAGATTTATGGGGGACATCCATGTGTCTTAAACCTTAAGTACGAAAGATGTACAGGCTAGTTTTTTTTTTTTCCTGAGGGGGGAGGCAGGACAAATCAGGTGACTAAGGACTGGTGTTTGAATGCTGGACTATATATGGAGTCATTTGTCAATAGTGCTGTTTTTGGGGTGTCTTTTTGTTTACTTGCTGGAGCATCCTCTTTGCCTATTATGGGCCAAAGGGAAGTGATGGCCCAGTGGTGAAGCTGTGTACTCATCTGTCTTGCCCAAACCATGTGTCCAGGGCCTGTCTTGGAATATCCTGCACATGCGTGTAAGGTACCTACCCCACCTGCCCACCAGGCTGGTACTGAGATGTGGAGAGGTCTAGCCCTTCCTGTGACTGGTCCACTCATGGGCAAGGCACCGTGCAAGTCCTGAGCTCAGGAGCCTCCTCTGATGGAAATAATGATACTTTCTTTGCTCACTAAACAAGGAGGCTGGAAGGAGAGGGGAAACAGCTGTGAGAAAGCTTCCAAAATCAGAAAGGACCACATAAACCGAGAAGGTAAAAGTATTACTCTGAAAGCTTTTTCCTTGTTCTCTCCATCTGTGAGTCTTAGCCCTGTTCCCATATTCCTAGAAGGTTTTGTTTCTTTGCAAGGTTTTTCTTCTTTTCCAGGGAACTTGACCAAAGTACCCAGAACTAGACTTGAGAATGGAATAAAGGACTACAGAACTCAAAAGGAATTTAGAGGTCTTATAGCTTAGCCCTTCAATTTGACTTGTGAAGAGACTGATGAAGTCTACACTTTTGAAATAGCTTGTTTGATGTCCCACACTGTATGAGAGATAAGCCCAGAAAGAGACTTACCATATTTTTTGGACTATAAGACGCACCCCTCCCCAAATTTGGGAGGAAAATGGGGCTGTGTCTTATAGTTCGAATGTAGCTTACCTGGCTGTTTACATTTACATTGGTGAAATATTATGTTATTTATGTTATTAAATATTTTACCACATTTTTTGCTTCACAGTTTTTTCCCCTATTTTCCTCTAAAACTTAGGTGCTTCTTATGGTCTGGTGTGTCCCATAGTCCGAAAAATATGATACTCTTAGGCAAGTATCTTTTCTGCCCTTCCCTTCCCTCCTCTTCATCTCTCTCTCTTCCTCCCCCTCTTCTTCTCTCCCTCCTCACTCCCTCTTCCTATTTCTTTGTCTCTTCCTCCCTCCAATCCCCTCCGCAGCAAGTCTAGGGACAGATACAAGACCCTTTTGCTCTTAAAGCTCGCTTTCTTTCACTTTGGAAGACAGGACAGTTTTCTGAGAAACTCAAAGATTTCTTTACTACAGAAAATTCACATTTAAAAATAATTATTTTTTCAAAGGAGAAAAAAGGAGGAACATTCAGCTCCTAGGGGAAGGCACATCCACCTATGTGCCATTCTGTCATGCTATAGTGCTTTTGAATAGCTATTTAGTTAACTCATATGTAAATGATATTTTGTCCTCCCTCATTGCCTCAGTCCCCACTATTGACAATAAATTGATGGGATGTTTTTTGCCTCTTAACTTATCTATTTTCTGAGTTTTTCATGGTCTGTTTGTAATAGTGTTTTTGGTTCTTTGCACTACTTTAAATTAAGTTTCTCATATGGGTCTTATTATACCTGAATGCTGCTCAGTTATTTGATGACATAGTTGTAAATCCTCAATAAAAAGATCTTTAATAATCAGTTGGCATTTATTTAATATACCACCCATCTTATTAAATCTAACTCCTTAGATTTAATAGGGTAGTTTATTGTATTTTCGCCTCAGAATAGTGATGCTATAGCTATGCTTGAGAAGGCACTTTCATTATAAACTCCTGTTTTTAGGCACTTATAATTTTCTCAAGTAGCACATTTATTTCAACGTGCAATCATTTTCTGTTCTCTTCTCCCTCCTTCTCCCATTTGTCACATTTTTCTCATTTTTTAAAAGTTTAATAAGAAAATATTTCTCGAACTTTAGAGAGAGGAGCTGTGTCACTGCTGAGAATAGCTGAGTAGAGCTGCCAGGCCCTTGAAATCCAGATTCTTGTTTGGCGCCTTTAGTCAACCTGACGCAAGTGTTGGTGAAGGCGGCTGCTGGTCCTAGGATTAGGCTCCCATTACATGGAGCATGTTCTCCCCAATGCTTTCAAGTACACTTTTTTTTTCTTTTGGGGCCTTTGAACATTCTCCAGCTTTTGTTATTGGTGGGGAACAGAGGAATTGACCCTGTAGGAAACACAGCAGAATAGACTAGCATGGAGACAGACCTCCCACCTCCTCACCTGACACTGGCTGTTTTCAGCCTCCTAATGGTACAACGTGGGCTCTGCTCCATGGTGTGAGTCCTTTACACAGGCTGACGCCCTTTGCTCACCCTTTACCTGTTTAACATGAACTCATCCTTCAGATCTCCACATAAGCACCACGTATCCAAAGATGGCTGTTATAACCATGTAGACTGAGAGCTGATTTTGTATATCTCTTCTTATGTTCAGTGACAGCATCTTGGTAGCCTGAAATCAGTCATGACTGGAGTTTTTATACTAAACAAATAGGCAAATGCTATAAATCAGAGCTCATTTCCCACAACCCCTGAGAGCTGGTTTTCAAAAATTCACCATCATACCACTTATGTGGTGATTTGTAAAATATAGTCTCTCCATGAAATTGTAAATTCCATGAGAACAGGGACTTTATCTGTTTTGGTCTATATTGTATTCCTCTCATGTAGTAAGAACTGAGTTTATAAAGAGGTTTGGGAATAGATGATCTTATTTAAGCAAAGAGGCTGGACCATTAAAAGGATCATAATATCACAAGATCAAGGTTCTCCATGATTTACCTCTAAGAATAATTCATCCTGTACCAGGATGTAGCTTCCTAAGAAAAGGAAGATTTTTAGAGATTCGGATGGTCCCATTGGTGAAATGACTCATCAGGAAGCTCTTGAATCTATGTAGCCAGGTGCAGCAAAGACAATTCTGTTTTGGCTGGATGATGCTCTCTGCTTCTCTTGAATTTATTGCTTTAAAGATGCTCATGTGTTCTGCTAGATAGCTGGTTTCATGGGTTTCATGTTTCTGATGCTTAATAACACCTTTTGCTTCTACCTCCTCACAATGTTTATATCTAGACGGTCAGTATCTCTTCAGGAGCTTCTGTTATCTAGTGAAATTGGGTCTGAACATGAAATTTGAGAGATTTGGGTCCAAACTTGGGCCACGCCTTAGAAATTTGATTTCATTCTTAGAGGCTCAATGGCATCATGCCTAGAGTATGACGCAATATAGATTTTTTTACGTGAGATTAAACAACGTGTAAACAATATGTTTCTCTCAGACTGAAGTAGAGATTATTGTTAATTTTTAAACTTTTCATTCTTTCTCTTAGGCTTGAATTTTGACTTTGCCGGAGGACGGATGTCAGGAGGATCAGATGACAGGAGAAATACATAAGGAGGGGACAAAGTGCTTGGGTGGGGTGAGGGAAACTTCCTGTTACTCTTTAACTAAAAGCATTTCCTGTCAAGAGTTTTGACTTTTTTAAGGGAGGGCTGAGTAATTTTGACAACCATCTCACTGAGACCAGCTAGAAAAGCTGGAAAACAACGTGAAAAACATTTGTTGAAAGGCATAGTAGAGTGAATGAGACAGCGCAAACTAAGAGGGCCGCATCCGGAGAGCAGCGACACCTGGATGGGGAAGGCCTGTGTTGGGAGCAGTGCTCCCCAGTGGCAGCTGTTGGAGTCGTGGGGGCAGTTGCTTGGAGATTGAGGAGCTGGGCACAACTCTTGCTAGTCTCACGAAGCGAGGGGAAATGTTGGCGCTCAGGGACTGCAGAGGGATGAGAACTCTCGAAAAACACGAGCCTTTTGGTTGGAGCAAGATTAAACTGATTTTATGCTTATTTGCTGGGACTGAAGCCCAGCTTTAATCATCTCAGTCTCCTGTTAGAATAGGGTGACCTAGGATGCCAGTGCTTTTAGCCATCTCTCTAAATAGACATCCTCTCTGGAAGACAACTTTGTGCTCCTAATTCTGAAATCACTACAGTGATTTTCTATATACAGTATTCTGCACTCAATAAAAAAAGACCAACCATATAAATAATGTGATAAAAATTTAAGAGAGACAGTGTACAATATAAACAGACCAGAAGGGATGCAGATAATGGATTTTCAGACATGAATTTTCAAATAACCGTGATATGTTGCTATGTTCAAGGAAAGACTGAGAATTTGGGGTATAAACTAAACACTCAAATAAATATCCTAAAACTTAAGTTCAATGGAAATTAAGAACTCAATCGATGGATTAACGCTGACAGATAGATCGCCACAGCTGAAGACAGAACAAATAAACTGTAATATAAGTCAAAAGAATATATTCAAAATGAATATTTGGGTGCAAAAGAATGAAATGAGGGAAAGAGAAAAAATAACAAGGGATAGAGAGAAAAAGAATAACATATGTAATTGGAAGCCCAGTGGAATAGGAGAGAGAGCACTGGGTAAAAGCAGTTTTCTAAGAGATAGTGGTTAAGAGTTTCCAAAACTGTTAAAAGGTATCACATATTAAAGAAGCACACTTTGCCCAAAATAGAATAAAAACAGTAAAATTGCATGTAATATTAAACTGCTGAAAACAAAAGACAATGAGAAAATCTTAAGAGTAGCCAGAGATAAAAGAGCAACAAGATTAACAATAGACTTTTAAACAATGATAGCGGAAGCCAGCAACTAATTAATGTTACATTAAAAGCACTAAAAAAATTGACAACTTAAAATTCTATACCCAGTGATAATTTTTTTTTAAATTGAAGGCAAAAAAAAGATATTTTATAAGCAAAAACTGAGAAGAAGGGTCCCTGGAAGATCTATACTAAAGGAAATTATAGAAGGTATTCTCCAGTGATTTCAGGTTGAAGATAGGAGAAATTATAAGAGTAAATGTGTGGATACATATAAATAAATATTAATTACAAAATAATAATATCATGTGGAAAGAATTAGACAAATGGCATACAAGTTGGGGGAGAATGAACCGAGTTAAATGCTTGGGGCACTTGAATTTTCAAGGAGCAAGTGAAAGTCTGAATTTATACTAGACTTTGATAGGTCAAGAATTTTTTTTTTAATCTCTAGGTAGCTTCTAAATAAAATACATACACTTGCACTAATGAACTCATAGCATAATAGGAATGTGGAATAAATAAATATACTCATTCAATCCAAAAGAAGTCAAGAAATTATAAAAAAGAAGACATAAAAACAGAGTAGCTGTAGGAAGGGGTAAATAGGAAGATGATAGATCTAAGCGCAAATATATCCGTAATTTCACTAAATGTATGCAGGCCAAATATATCAATATAAAAATGTAAATTACCAGGCTAAATAAAAAACAAATACAACTATATTCTTCTTATAGACATAACGTGACATATGGATACAGAAATGTAGAAAGGGCAACTCTTCTTGCAGAAGGATAAGAAAACACGCGCTGAAAGAAAGCTGACATAGCTATATGAATATTAAAGGAGACATTTAGGGCAGAATATTACTAGAGATGAAAATGGGCATATCATAATGACAAAAGGGCCAATTCACTGGAGATGTAACAGGTCCATATTTGTAGCCACCTGGTAGATAGCCCCAAATATAGAAAAGAATTCCAAAACGTATAAAATGGTCCGAAGGAGATCCAAAGGAGAAACAGAAATTCATAATCACAGTAGGAAAACTTACCACACTTCTCTCAGTAACTGATGGAAAGCACAGATGAAATGTTAGTAAAGACGTAGGACCCTAAACAACATTGTTTACCAAGTTGACTTAATTGACACATAGAGAACATGGTAACAAAAGCTTATTTTTTTATTGTAAATATAAAAAATGTACAGTTTACCATTGTACTCATTTTTACATGTATTGAGTCAGTGGCATTAAATACACCCATATTGTTGTACAATCAACACTATCATCCATCTCCAACAACTTATTTTTAAAATCACAGAGAACATATAACAAGATTGACCATATACTGGCCCATAAAGCAAGTCTCAACAAATTTTCAAAGGATTGAAATACATAATTTATTCCCTGATCTATGTGTGAAATTTATAACAAAAACTTGAGAGTCCCCAAGTGCCTGAAAATTAAGCAATATGCAATACTTCTTAATAACATTGTTAAAGGAATAATCACAATGAAAATTTAAAAAATATTTTGAACTCAATAATAGTAAAATATCACATTTCAAAATTTTTGTGATACAATTAAAATTCTGGTTAGAGAGCAATATAAAACAACAAATGCATATAAGAAAAGAAAAGAGGCTGAAAAACAGCACTTTGAATATTCTTTTCAAGAAGTTAGAGAAAACCAGCAAATTAAACTCAAAAAGGGAAAAGAAACAATAAAAATAAGACTGTGCCCTGGCTGGTGTGGCTCAGTGGATTGAGTGCTAGCCTGTGAACCAAAGGGTTGCCGGTTTGATTCCCAGTCAGGGCACATGCCTGGGTTGCAGGCCAGGCCCCCAGTAGGGAGAGCGTGAGAGGCAACCACACACTGATGTTTCTCTCCCTCTCTTTCTCCCTCCCTTTAAAAATAAATAAAATAAAAAAATAAATTTAAAAAAAAAAACCAAAATATTAATACAATAGAATGCAAATAAAAAATAGAGAAATTCAATAAAGCCAAAAGTTAGTTCCTTAAAAGATTGAAAACTGATAAAACCAGAAGTCAGACTGATAAAGAAAAAGAACAGGGAAGGCACAAATTACCAATATCAAGAGTGAAAAAGAACTTATCAGTAACTGTGGATAGCTACTGTGGATAGTAAAAGAACTATCAAGAGAAAATTAGAAAAAAAGTTTTATGCCAAAAATTCTGAAATTTTGATGAAGTATATAAATTTTAAGGAAAATATAATGTATTAGAATTATAAAAATATACTAGTTAAGAGAATTTAATTTGTAATTAAAATTTTTCTTCAAAGACATTTCAGGCCCCCATGACTTTACAAATTACTGGAATCCTTTTAAAGTTATTGAATTTGTTTTGTAGCCCAGAATATTGCCTATCTTGGTAACTGTCCTCTTGGTAGTCTTTCTTGGATTGCGCCCATGTAGAGTGTTAGCTAACAAGGAGAGCTTCTGAATCTGGGAGCGTAAATAGCTATTCTCCCTCCCAGTGGTTTTTGAAAATCGAAATGACTGACCTCTTTACCCTTTTATGCCCTTAAATGAATTCCTTGGCTGTTTTTACTTCCTTTCCTTATTCTTACTTCTCATTCTTATATCTATTATTTTCCTCTCTTTCTCGTCTCTCTCCTCCCCACCGTCCCTCTCTCTCTCCCTTTGGTTCTGTAACAGGATGCAGAGCCGTTGTTCCCTGAAAATAGTAGAGCATATTCCTCACTAACCTTGATTGGAGGGAGTAGGAAGGGAATGATATGGCATTTAAGATACTTTGCATAACAATGGCAAGTTAATAGTGCCTTTCTTGAAGGAAGAGGTCTACAGTCCAGGGTGAAAGGTGTGCATGACTCTGAGAAAATTCTGGGACTTGTGACAGTCCAGGAGCTTATATAGTGCCTGCGGGAGAGGCAGGGGGCCGAAGCCCACCCCAGAAGTCACTGGGAACTCTTGCCCTGACTAAAGATGGCAGCTAAAGGAAGATAAAAGATATGAGGGAACTGGCAAAAATGGCACATCTTAGGAGGGGACAGATATGAGGTCACATAGGAAGTTCTGGGCTGAGCATTTAAATGAGGGCAGGCTGAAAGAGAGGAGGTAGAGGCCTCATGGTTGGAAAGGGTGTAGGTGGGAGTTGGCTACAAGGTCTGGTGTGTAAGGGGAAAGTCACATGGTTTGAAGTAAGAGCATGCCACGAGGTCTGGAGTAAGAAGGAGAAGACGGCAGAGATGATGGAGTTGTGAGGGAACCTGCCTAACCAAGCATGGATTCATGGGAGATGCTTGGAGCTGAACTGTGACTGGGAATGCTGAATTGCAGACTTCTGCTTTTCTGAAGGACGTATGGAGAGACCACACTCTTGGGTTGTGTGCCTCCCTGGGCTCCACCATGATTCGGTGTAACACAGCACATGTTTTCCTGAACCATGACATGGAGGCTGAGGACAGTGTACCCCAGATCCTGAAAGAGAAGGCTGCTGCGAGAGGATGGCGACTCTGAAACCCACGAGTGCACACTCCAGAGGGGATGGAGATCTGTTTGTGCAGCCAGCTTAAGAACAGATAAGGATATGGGGAACTTCTGGGCATGGTTTTTCCTTGTAGCTTTTTGGGGAGCAAGGGAAGTGCTGGGTCTCATGTGAGAAGAGGACTCTGAGCAGGAGTGCTCCCAGACTTCCTGAGGTTGGAACCCTGTTAATAAAAACCTATTTCCTTCAACACTAATTGTTGGGTCATGTGTCAAGGCGCCATGTGGCCAAGCCCCAGTTTGATCGGCTACAGTTCCTTCCTCTATTTCTCCTTGCCTCATCCTGTTCTTTTCCTCACACCCCAAACACTTGTTGAGAGTTCTCACTACGATGTAGACCAGGGATCAGCACACTTTTTCTGTGAAAGGTCAGATAGTTAATATTTTAGGCTTTGGGGGCCTTTGGTCTCTGTCACTACTACTCAACTCTGAGTCATACTGTGAAAGCAGCCATAGGCAGTACATTAAAAAACGGGCATGTTTGTGTTCCGGTAAAATTTACGGACACCAAAATTTGAATTTCATGTCATTTTTCACAGGTCACAATATATTATTCTAATTTTGATTCTTTTCAACCATTTAGAACTGTGATCAACATTCTTAGGTTGTAGGTCTTACAAACAGACCCATGGGGCATAGTTTACTGACCCTGGGTGTGGAATCCTAGAGAAAATACAATGTCTAAATGCCAGCCCTGCCTTCCTGCACCTCTGCTGCTATGGCACAAGTTTGTGTCACCCTTAAGTACATGACACTTACATGACAGGTTAGAAGTCATGGCAGGAATGATGATGAGAAAGGGGAGATTTGTCCCATAGGAGGTGGCATGTTTACTGCCCCTTGGAAGGTGGGGAGGTTTCAGATGTCTGTTATTAGTCCACCCTGATGAGTGACTCTCAATTTTCCTTTCATTTCCTAACTCAAAACCTCAGTCACAGTACCTCTGTTCTTTTCCTTTTTATTGAATTTATTGGGGTAGCATTGATTCACAAAACCATGCAGGTTTCAACTGTACAACTCAATAAAACATTATCTGCACACCGCATCAAGCACCTATCACCCCAAGCAAAGTCTTTTTCCATCCCCATTTTTCCCTTTTTGATTACCTCCATCTACCCTCCACTCCTCTTTCCTTCTGGCTATCATCACACTGTTGTCTGTACATATTTTTTTTTCTTAAACAAACTGGATGTTTCCTTTACATCCAGTCCCCCAAACCCCACCCCTGACAGCCGTCGCTCTCTTCCATGAATCCATGCCTGTTTCTGTTTTGTTCATCAGTTTATTTTGTTCATTATATTCCACATATAAGTGAGATCATATGGTATTTGTCTTTCTCTAACTGGCTTATTTCATTTAACATAATACTCTCCAGGCCCCACAGCACCTCCCTTCTGACTTTGAAAGTCTTTGGAGTTTCTCAGCAGGTGTGAATTCAGCCAGAACCCAGATTCCTGCCTCTCAGGTTCCCCTTCTTCCCTGTGATTTGGAACCTTTGAGAGAGGCGTGTGAGCAAGCTGTGCAGTTGGGGGTCTGAGCTCAAGTATGGAGAGAGAAATCTGGCGGAGTCCTGCTCTCATAAACTTGGCACAGACAGGCACTTCTCAGACGAGGTTTCCACGAGTAGGAAGACTTAAGTCTCTTCTTCAACCTTCTTTTTTAGACCCAGTTTAAAAAAGTGCATTTAGGTGCCCCATGTGGACCTGCCGTAGGGTCCTCTACCTAAGTACAGTACCCAATGGTGGGCTCTGCTTTTCCAGCTTTGCTTTTCCAATTTCTCTCCCTCCCTTCCCCCTTCCCTTCTTTTTTTTTTTTTTTTTTGCCTTCAAGCCTTAGCAAAAGGCGAAGGTACTGAAATATGAATTGATTGTACAAAACAAACTAAAATTTGCCTGGGGCAATATACAGATTTTTCATTTATTTCCCTTAACATCTTCTAGTCCTTGAGTGTGTGTAGAAAGCATAGGAGCCCTAATTTATCACAGTGATCATAAAGAGATGCTGTGGCTTTTGTCTTTGAAATTCTAATGATTAGATGGCATTGTTATTTAGAGCTGGAGCCCGAGGGCTGGGGAAGCCCTGGGAAGGACCCTGGCGCATGCAGGCATTTTTTCAGATGATAGAGCAGGTCTTTACTTGGTCTCCCAACATGGTCCTGTAGGAAAAAGAAACTGAATTTGAAACTTAAAGATTGGATTAAGATTTCAGCTTGGGTACTTGCTAGGTTTATTACCTTGGTAAAATGACTTAACCTTCTAGAAAATTATATGTTCTTTAGAATGGAGATAATAATTTTTAATTCTTGGAGTTGTTGAAAGGGCACAGTGAGAGAACAGACACAAAAATGCCTTGCAAAGTATGAAATTGGAGAACTTTTCTAGAGCTGGTCGTTGGATCACCCAGGGCTCTGTCTCCTAAGGACCTTCTTACTTGACAATCTCCCACCTTCCTATTTTTCCCCTAGGATCTTTCCTTAGTCCAAAAATGTCTCCTTTCCCGGATTCCGCCCGACTGTTTGTCTGTGGCCTATGATGTGATTCGCAACATGCTACCCCCCAAATATGGTGCCTTGGCATAGTGAATATTTCAAGCTGGAGGAATTTGAGAAATTGCACATGCAGGAAGGACTCTTTGACCTCCTTCTCCCCTGAAGCAGACCAAAAGACCCTCCTGTGAGAGAGGTGCCCTTCCTACAAGCATCCTCATCTCAGAAGACAGAGGGACAGAGGGATGCCAGAGGAATCCGAATAAACAGGCCTTGCTAAGGCTCCTTTAATTTACTACCCTTAGCTCATACCTGTTTGTCCTACCACATTTTTCTACAGCTTTCCACTCAATCAAACCTAGTATAAAAATGCTCAGGCTTAACTGCTTCTTCCAGTCTTTATTTAGTTATGAAGGCTCCTGTGTCATGTAAAACTTCTGTTAAATTGGTATGCTTTTGCCTTTAATATGTGTTTGCTTCTCTGGCCCGGTCAGGGACTCTAAGAGGGTTGAGGAAAAGTTCTCTTCCCTTCTAGCTACAACCTTCTGTATTCCTTCCTTAATAGGTGTTATCAGTTTCTTCTGAGAGCCCCTCCCCGATCCCTCATGGCTGTGAAACTTTGGCTCTGTTTTTAAGTCCATCTTCCTCCAAGGAATGTCTTCTAAGTTCAGCCTCTAGACAGAAAAGGGTTGCTACTCTGAGTTGCACCTTTTGGAATGTAATCATACAGTCTCTTTTATTATTATGTAAGCATTTCTTGGGTGACTCTGTGAGTGTGTTTATGTGTGGAGATTATAAATACTTTGAAATATATGCCATTCAGTGCCTAGGCAGTTCTGGGCCCACAGATATGATTGATAAGTAGAAGTTGAATCAAAAAAGTTAGGCCATGTAGATTGCTTGAATTTGAGGTTTTTCTGAGGTCTCTGGAAGCTCTGAGTTTGTTCTGTGAGAGGCTGGTCTGCACGAGTTGTTCGCAGAGCCTTAGCACGTTTAGGTTGCTGCTCCACTCTTTCCACAACCACCGAACAGCGTGTGCAGTGCCCAGGGGAAAGCAGGCCCCACTTAAGGTTTCCAGGGCGCTCCCCTGCCCCCATTCTGGAGCTGATCTGAGAAGACCATCTTCAGATATTTTAATAGGCACTGAGGTCCTTCAGGATCCCTCAAATTAGGTGCTGTTATGAATAAATTTGAGAGTTAAGTTAAATGAGTCTTTTCTATAGGCCAGTTTAATTCCAGTTTACTTATTCTGGCTACTAAAATAATATTAAAACCCACTTAGGGCACGATATACTTAGCTACTAGAGGAGAAGTAAATACCTAAATATTTGATTATTTACTCTTTGAGAAAATTCTGAGTTTTGGCTGTTCTCCCTGGATTAGGGCATCTTAGAGTCAACTCCCTCTGAGCCAGGCCCCATGCCACTGAAGCAGCACATCTGGGAGCAGCAGAGAACATTGGCCTCACCTCCCAGAGAAGCTGGGCATGTCCAGTAACTCAACGGCTCTCTCAGAAATGACCTGCTTTCTGTGTCACGTTCACGATGCCTTTGTTATTACGTCTGTGGAGTCTGTGTTGTCTGTCAGTGGTTCTCAACCCCGGCTCTGCATCAGGATCACTTGGGGTGGGCGCGGTGGGGGGAGGGATTGTGCAGAAGCAGAGATGGCAGGGCCTGCATCCTAGAGATGCTGACTTAAGTAGTCTGGGATGTTTCAGATACTGATTGTATTTTTGTAGAAGCTTCCCCAGATGATTTTAAATTACACTTAGGACTGGGAACCACAGCTAGAGACTAGAGGTCAGCAAACATCTTTCTGTAAAGAACCAGCAAGTGAATATTTCAGGTGTGCAGGCCATGTGATTCTGTCACAATGACTCAGTTCTGTCGTTGGAGTGCCAAAGCAGCCATCACTAGGTGTGGCTGTGTTCCAGTAAAACTTTATTTTCCAAAATAAATGATGGGCTACATTTTGCCCCTAAACTGTATTTGCTGTCCCCTGCTCTAGGCTGTCACCTTTATAAAGACAAGGTACCGTGACTGTGAAGTTCCAACCTAGTCTCTGGCATAGTGACCTGACATGCAATAGATGCTCCTCAAATACTTGCCAAATTAAATTGAATTCCATGAGTTCATCATGCTCATGGTGTGATTCCTAAGAAGGAGACAGAGTGGCCGGCCTTGGGCAAAAGTTATAACATTTTGGGAAGAAAATGTTTATGGCTTAATGATTTGGGAGAATTTATTTAAAATCCTGTTTAACTTTGTTAAGCTTTGTTGAACTCTCTAGTGAAACTTTTCAAAATAGATTAATATTAAGTTGTGCGTGTATATGTGTGAGAGAGACAGAGCTACACGCACACACACACAGAAAAATGATATTTTTCTGTAGTTTTTATTTGCTTGTTCCTATAAAAATATATAGCAATCACTGGACCTCCCATGATTAGTCAATCAGTCAATTTTGAAAAATTTGTAAATCTTTTGACTGAATTGTCAGCTTATTTAGTCAAACCAATGCCAGGGTGACCCCCTGTACACAAAATCTCTACATTTAAATAGTTCAGAATACACTATTAGAGGAAACATGTGTTGGCTCATTCAGGTGTGCCTCGGTGGGCTTGAGAAGCATGTGCTAGCAAATATGTGCCTCTGGGCAGTTAGTGAGCCACTGGGCAAGAAGTGGAGGTTCACAGCCACTGCATCACAGCCTCAGGTCTGGCCAACTTGCCACACGGGCGAGAACACAGTGATGACAATCAGAGTAGTTGAAGAACAAAACAAAACAGAGTATACAGAAAATTCCTACAAAGAAGTCACTCTTGCTTAGAGTTACATGGAAAATGAAGCCAGGCATCCACTTTCTCTTCTCTTTGGTCAAATGCACAGTCTTATTTTAACCCGAGTCTCCTCACCAGCTGCAATACAGTAGCACCATTCAATACACTGGCTCTCTTCTCATGATAGGGATGCAGGATTTCTAAATTCCAGTGTCCTGAATGTGGAGATGGCACTATGTCTGAATGGTTGTCTGACACCAGCACCCTGGGCCTCAGCTAGACTTTGAAAGGAGTGGATAGCACCCAGGGGCATCTAATGAACCGGGGCTGCCTTTCTGAGGTCTGCAGGCACAATGAGGAACATTTCCTCTGAAACTCCCTCTTGACTTTGGTTGAAGACTCTGCACATGTGACGATCTGTGGGCTCGGATGGCCCCTGGAAAGGCTCCTGCGTGGAGGCCCCGATGCAGGCACAACACCGGGCGGAGGAGCACGCCGCAGGCATGTCATGTACCCGAGCAGTGGGTCACTGTGTGTCAGGAAACTGCAGCGATGTGTTATTGGTGAGAAGCTTATCAGAACAAAAGGGAGCTATCTATGGCATAGCAGCAGGGAGAGGATTTTCAAGTTTTGATGAAAAACTAAAATTGCTCAGGAAAATCTAAACTCTTTTGCTTTCTCCACATGTGACTTTCAAGTTGAATTTCTTTGAGGCAATAAGCTAGTGTTTTACCTAGGACAGAACATGGAGGGGTCTGAGTTTTAAGCTCCCAACATTGCTTTAGTGAGATTATTAGTGTGAGTCCCTCGGGAAGCGTGCTTTTCCATGCATGTGCCCTGTATTGTCTTCCTTCCCCTCCTCCGCCCACCCCTGCTCCTTACTGCCGAGGTGGCTGTCCTCCTGCTATTAGCAAGATGTCTATTATAGTGTCATTAAAAAAGCCATAGTCAGTGCGAGGAATGACTCATGTCATGGAGGACTTAATAATTCACTGTAATAAAAGTATAAAGTTTTATGATAAACCACTCTCAGGGGAGTTAAATATAATCCTTAGCAGGTCACACACTGACTACAAAGCTTACATTTGTAATGGTAATTTGAATTTACTACATTGCCTTTAGTTTTTAAGCATTTGTGTGTCATTAGACCTTATAAATTGATTTATATGTTTCAACTCCAGTATAATTCTGCATAAAGGTACAATAAATTTTATGGATTGGAGATATGGCATCTAAAACATTTTAATAAAATTATTGTTCTAAATTCACTTAAATGGCATTGATGAAAAGCAGCAGCAGAGATGCCAACATTTCGGCATTTTCGTGACTTGGACGAGGTGGGGTGCTGTTGGGTGTAACTCCCCATTCCCCCTTCCTTGCTTTGTCAGCAAGTGGGGGTCTCTGTGGCCATTCTTGAAAGGGGGCCCACTGCCATGTGGCCTGCCGTGCGGGGACATCAGGGCTCAGGGTAATGTACTGATGATGAGTTTGCAGGAGACAGGAGACGATCGCATCCTTCAGAAGGACCTTTCTGTTATCGGTGGAACTAAATGGAATTCCGTCTCTCCAAGGGAACGAAAGGAAGCTTGTCCGAGCCTGCAGCTTTTCCACTAGGCATTGAGGGCAGAGCACTCCCCCCACCACCCCATTCCTTCATTTATTTTCTCTTCCACCTTTTGAAAGGAAGACATTAAAAACAAACCGAAAGAAAAAAAAAAGTCTGCTTGCAGAGTGAAATGTGAGGGGCTGCCGGGCATCCTGGGGCTTGTTCTGCTGTCCTGACCCCTGGCCTCCCAGGCCTTTGGTCTCCCCGACTGTACTTTTGAGGAATGTGTCTCAGCCACTTTCTCCCTTTCCCTTTATTATCAGAAAATAAAGGTCAAATAAACTGGATTATGAAAAATGAAAACCAAAACCCACAAAAACAAAACCCTTGTTTATTTCACGGGCTTGGATCCAAATGGCACAAAGCAAACTCTTGAAAGTAAAGGAAGGAGCCACGCCTCCCCTCTCCCCTCCCCACCTCGCCCCCTCCAAGTCCTCCTGTTAGCTTTTCACTTTTTCTCACTGGTATTATTTCAGCTAGCCAGCTAGGAATGAGTTGTGATTAATTATATTTTCCTTCTGACTTTGCAGATTCAGGGGCGACTGCTCACTGGCTCCTGTCCTGTGAGAACTTTGTTTACATTTGGCAGTGTGCTTTCAAGTCACTGAAAGCAGTGCTGGGTTTGGCTAAAAAATACTTGATAAACTATACCGTCTGTTTTAGGGCTTTAAATAATCACCCGGCTATTTTTTTTTTTTTTTCTTTTTGAATGCAGCTTTCCCCAAAGCCGGTATAATTTCAGTGTGGATCTTCAAACCCCCGTTTGCCTAGTGCTGTATATAGGCTTTTCCCTGCACACAGCACAACACGAAACCTAAAGGGGTCCCGGCCCTCCCTGGTGGGCCGTTCTCGTTGTATTCTGTAGCACTTGGGCATTAGAAAAGCTTTACCCCCCTTATCGGGGGCAGGGCTGGGTTTTTGTTTTCGTTTTTGTTTTTGTTTTTTTTAGAAAAGCACCAAGGTAAACCTCCAAGGGCCCTGAGGACTCAGTAGGTGTGTCTGTGTTAAATGACCCAGCCAGCTGGACAGGTCGAGGCACAATTTACTGGAAATATATTAAAAGCGTCTTGGGAAATGATTCTTAAAAATGTTCCCACTGCTGGTATGATGCCAATTAGAACCCCAGTGTGCAACTGAAAAAAATTAAATTGTAACAAGAAACCCCTGATGGTACCATGATGGCTTGTGGGGAAGAAGGTTGAATTCTAGAACTAAAGGGAGAAAATGAACTCTGGTGACTCTCTGGCCCAAGCCAGGTCTGCACAGGGCAGGGGACGGGACAGGTTAGGGCACCTCCCTTTGACAACTGACATCTGTGTGCATTTTTCAGGTAGCTGAGGTGTTAAACACGCATTCTCCTGTCTCTTCACTCCGCCCTAGAATATCTCAGGGGACACAGAGCGAGACCCTTACGCAGCCTTACACATAGACATATTTGTCAGCCGCTTGTATGATGTGTTTTATGCCTAGGAAAAAAGTTTCTGGGTGCATTCTACTTGGTCTTTTCCCCAAAGCAAACAAACTCTAGGAATTCCTATTTAAAATGCAAATGTCCCAAAGAAAGGGAATAGGCATTTTGCAGTCATTAATGCCATGGTGAGAATTTGTGTTGTTGAATTCAGCCGCTGAACAATTAGGACCTAACGGAGTGGGACACAGGACAGAGGAGTTTGGATGAGTAGAAAAGAGCTTCCTTGGAGTTGCTCAAGGCTGTCAAGTGAGACGGGGCACTGCAGAGTGGCCTGGGGTTGTCACAAGGGTGAAGAAGACTTGGGTGAGGGAAGCACGTAGAGTGGAGAAAGAGACTGCAGAAGTGAGATATGGGAGGGCATCCAAATGAATTCCATCAGCCTCGACTTTGACTTTGAATTGTCCTTTAAGTGACATGTGAAGTTCTATAAATCTTGTCACTTACAGTTCTGTCTTAGAATCTCATCTAGTAACTCTGAAATTTTCCTGGTCCATTGGCAGATGGCTCATTAAACTCTGAATTTAAAAAAAAGTTTAATAAACATATATGACAAGTATAAAACCATGCAAAGTACTTTCACATATGCCCCTTTGGTTATTTTCATGATTTATCTGGTACACGGTTGGTGATTAATAAATTATTTTTTTCAGATGAACTGGATATGTGGAATAGGTCTTAATATTGTTCCTATTTTATGGATGAGGAGATTGAGCCTTGAGAGTGTTGAGTTGTCCAAGATCAGGGCAACTTCAGTCAGTGCTGAAGCCTCATTCCACTGTTAGTGACCCCTTACAAAAGGCCCAGAGTCCTCCCTTGCAGTACCCCACCTCATCTTGCCCTCCTCAGGTATCTTGAAAGCAATGCTTTCTGCTCTGGTTCTGACTCCCAAGGCCAGCTCTCCAGCTTTACCTCCAAAAGAGAAGAGTCTTGGGCAAGGCTCTGTGTGCTCTATCCTATTAAGCCAGGCCCGTGTAAAGAAATTGAGTGTAATCTACAGGGAAGTCCTTGACATTTTAACAAAAACCTGCTGAGTCTGCTGAACTTCAAGGTCCCTAGCTGCCCGAGCAGATGGACTTTTCCAGGCAACTTGAGGCCTTGAACAAGATTTTAATTGGAAATAACTCAGATGTCTAAAACTGAGATCAGTGGCTCATTTTCTTCCATCGGGTGTGGAAGAAAATGAGCCACTGTTTGAATCAAAGAGTTGGGTCCCCAAAGATCCAAGATCAAATGCTTATATGACCCAAAAGGAGTCAGTCCATTCAAAGTAGGAAGAACTGATGGAGAAAATGTCTTTGATATTCTTGAGGAGCAGCTTAAAGCCCCATCCAGAGTGCTGGATGGTAAAGGCAAGTCCAGAGCTACAGGATAGAGGAGGAGGCGGGGTGCTTATCTCAAGATACTGGTGAGTACAAACCAACTGTGGATGGTATTTGGAGCAGCAGGTTGGCTTAACGGTAGAGAGTAGGGATAGTATGTCATGTACAGTTTGCCTTATCTTGAGCACAAAAATTTGTTTCTGTCATTTTACTCCACTCACTGCCCCCCGCCCCCCTAGCCCCGCACACCCGGGCCATCCTTGTTCTCTCTGAGATATGAGAGTCACTCTTTCCAGACCCCAGAGTAATCCAGTAGCTGTTGCAATGGGATTTTCTACACCATTCTCTCCTTTTTTATTACGAACTCAGTTTGATCCCAAAGCATTCACAGGCACTTTTCAAGTACTCCAGTTGAGACACAAGGATGATAATATTTCTTAGGATTACTCTTTCTTTTAATACACTGTGGCTTTGTTATTCCATGGTATTCCTCTTGAAGTATTACAAGTTATATTTCTTTCTTTCTTTTTTCTCTTTTGGGCATATATGTGGGTCATGTTTCTGTAATGAGTAACAACTAAACTAATGTGTGAGGAGGAAGAAAAGTGTGTGACCTCTAGGCCTGCACCATCCCCCAGTTAAAGCTATTAGCCACTTACATGCACAATTAACCAGCTGATTCTTAGATTGAAGGCTGAAGGAGCTAATTGCAGGTACAAAAATTTCACCCAGATAAAAAAGTTGGTCTGGAAATTTATTCTTTAAACTTTCTTCTGCAGGGTGAGTAGGTAGTATATATGTACGTATGTATGTATGTGTGCATGAATGTACTTTAGGTTGACCCGTCCCCTGTTTACACTCTCCATAACTACCAATAGCCTCCAGTGGGATCCCCTATTTGAGCCACAAACAGCTTCTACCAGATCACATTCCATTCAAGTTCTGGCACACAGGACTCTTGCAGACTCTTTCTATATAGTAAATTTTCTCTTAAATCTAGAACTCAGAAATAATTTGTTGGAAAATATGAATGTTGTATGTGTGTGTCTCTCTCTCTGTGTATATATGTATTGAATATCTTACTAGGAAGTATCTCTGAGAAGAATATTCATATTTATTGATAGCCTACATTTTACCAGGCACTTCTATCCATTATGTTATTTATATTCTAAGTAACCCAGTGAAGTTGGTAGATTGTATCCATTTAATACACAAGGTTACTGACATTCTACATAGTGAAGTAACCTGCCTGTGATCACACAACTTGCCTTATATGTATTTGGTGTCTAATTCTGGCTCTTCGTGTTATTCGACACAACCTTTGGCTTGATAAAATTCCGCAAATTGGACAAACTCTATTCTTAGTCTCTGTGTAGACACGAAGTGCTGTAGTTCAACACAGTTCTCTTTACACCATCTCTTTCAGAGCTCGTGGTAGTGAGGCTGAGCAGATTGTCTCATACCGCACACGTTACACTGTCTGGACTTCGCCTTCACAACGGCACACGGTGATGCTGAGGTAGCATCTGTGGTACACTTTTCTCTGTGTTTCTCTTCCACTTTTCATGAACACTTCTCTGGCAGCCCACCTCTGGATGCCCCGGGAGTCTTCCTTTCCCCTAGGACGTCTCCATCAAGCTTTGCCCTCCCTGGGTAGCATTCCACAACCTGGATCTTCCCTTCCCTTGTCCACCCAGCCACTTCCAACAAAGGCCTTGAACCCCAATGTTCCTGCCCCTCAGGCTGTGCTCTGTGTTTCCTAGCTACCGTATTTTTTGGACCATAAGACACACCTAGGTTTTAGAGGAGGGAAATAGGAAAAAAATTTTGAAGCAAAAAAATGTGGTAAAATATTTAATAACATAAATAATGTTCAGACCATAATTCAGCTACATTCGGACTATAAGATGCACCCCCCCTTTTCCTCCCAAATTTGGGGAAAAAAGTGCATCTTAGAGTCTGAAAAGTACGGTAATTAACAAACTAATTCTGCAAGAATATGGAGATTGTTGGATGTTAATGGATAAATAAATTACGGTGTAGCCGCCATCTTTCACTGTCAGTTCCCTCTTTGGAAAAATGAAAGGGAGGGAGTGAAGAAGCTCTAATATTCCATCTTTTTCAATTTCATTTTCAATCTATGATCCATGAACCTCCACACGTTATTCTTACATTTTGACAAGGACCTTCCGTATATAATGGGCCTTAATTAAATGAGCAGTCTTCCCTCTTTTGCCCCTTAAATGGAATGTCCAGGTTTAACGCTTGGCCATCTCCCCACTTGCAGGGGATCTCTATGACCCCACATTTATGCTAATGACTCCTAAATCTATGTTTCCAGTCTGCCTCTGACCTTGAACACCAGATGTCTACATATAACTTCGTCTGCTGGCCATTTTTATTTGGGTTTTTTATAGTCCCTTGAAATTTACTAAATACAGAAGAAAATCATCATTTTTATATTCTTCCCAGCTGCTCTTCCTTCCTTATTCACCGTTAGTGAAAATGGCATTCTTTTTGTCACCATTGGAGAAATTTGTTAATAGTCTTATGTTCTGCTCCTTCTTCATTTCCTGCAACCATTCCAGTCCATCCAACATGTTTTTTCTTCATCTTAAACTTCTCTTTCATTTGTCCTTAACTCCCCAGCATGGCCTTTATTGATTTTGTTAGAAATTATTGCAATGACCTTGTACGGGTTACCCCTCCTCTAGCTCTGTTTTATGCTAAATCTTTCTGTCATGCTTATGCCACAGGGTCAGTGGGAGAAGCAAATAAGATAAGCAACATGGATGTGTTTTATAAAATTTAAGTGTATTACTGGAGTGCTCTATTATTTGTTGTGATCTGGAAGACAAAGAGTTGATGATTCTGGCTTCTGAGTCTTTGCTGCTTCTGTGTCTAGGGTGGTCCACTTTCTTTCCCCTCTTTAAAAAGAAAACCCATTCCTCAAGACTATTATAATACATGTCCACATCTTCCAGTAGCATGATCTGAATATCATAACCCTCTTAAATAAGTCTTCTTTCTAAACACCTGTGCTTCCACCCTTTGCTTTTTGTTAGTTATGCTCTTGATCTGCTATTTGATTTCCTGGTTTGTGGTTTGTTCTCCACAGTCAGGTTGTAAGGTCGCTTGAAGGCAGGGACCATATATTTGTTCTTCTCTAAAGCTTATTAGAAGAACACTGTGTGGATGGACAGATGGATGAATGGGTGGACACTTCAGTGGGCATCTATTTTATTTGTCTTGGGGCTATAAATCTGACATGTGCAATCTGTATGAGAAGTATTCCTTTGTCCCTTTGTCACAGAAGTCTAATTACCCAAGTAAAGGTACAGTGTCAGGATCCTGAACCTCTGATTCCACTCAGGGCCAGAGAGAATGAGGCTGGTGGAACTACCAGGAGCTAATGTATTTGTGACACCTTTTACATCTAGTGCTTGTCTTTCTTTCGTGGTGCACTAGGAAGAGATGGCACAGCCAGGTGCACCAGCTGGGCGGTGTGCAAGGCTGAAGCGTGCCTCTGCCTCTCTCTAGCAAGCAGGTCACAGTTTGGTGCCCATTGTTTCCTCTGCTCAAATGGGCACGTTCAGCACTTCTCCAGCAAATGTTGTCGGTGTCCCCTCTTGCTTATCCAAATACACAATTGGACAATAAAGGAAACCATGAAAAATATGCAGTGCCAGAGGTCTTCATTCATTGCTGATTTTAAATAAACCTTGATGCATAGGATGAAAAGAGCCATTAGCAGGAAAGAGTTTAAACTACATTAGAGGAGGGGAGAAAATTGTCCAACATTTGGTCAGTCCGACAAGGTAAAAGGGAATGTGGGGTGGGAACAAGCTATTAGAGAAAGAATGACTTTCTCGCACAATGGCACTGAAGAGCAGGCATGGGGTGGACTAAAGTGCCGGCGTGGGTCTGGAAACAATGCTTAAATACCTGTAAAGTTTCCAGGCGGGAGAACAATTCTTTCTTTACACTTAAAAACATTACAAATGCCTTCACGCTTCCTTCTTTCTTCTTCCAACTCTGCCTCCTCCTTCCTTTGATTCTTTGTCTACGCAACTTAAAGTATATTTGAGGCGCTTAAAGGAAGCCTTCAACTACTGTTTAACAAGTCAATACTAATTATTGTTTAGCACTGGATTATGGGCCGGATCATGGAATTAAAACAGAGCTGTTAGGACACCTTTGTACCTGGCAAAGAGTTAATGAGCACATGCTGGGCGCCTGTAGTAAACTGCCAGGCTGGTTTACTATTTTATTTCAGTGGCACAGGAACAAAATCTAATAAATTGTTTTACTTTCATCTCGATGCTTCCTTCCTTCATTAGGAAAATGAGGAAGCTTCATTGTAAGGTTTATCATAAATCGAAAAATTATTTTTGATATTGTTTAATTAGTTGGTTAGCTAGGGTGGTGCTGGTATGCACACTGGAAAAAGAAAAAAAAATTACAAATGGGCAAGTCTGGGATCAGCAAAAGGTACTAGATTAATAGCATAAATCACAGAGAATGTGATTTACCTCCTGAGACCATGGATGTCTCCTCATGACAATGTGTGTACGCGTGTGTATTTTTGATATAGAATACAGACAGTAGTGTGTGTGTGTGTGTGTGCAGTATGTCAGCCTACATCTCTGGAAATAGAGGGCAGGGTTTATGACTCCAGGTCCAGTCATTTGGGGTTTCTTGGTCAGGGCTTCACAGCTAGGACAGTCTGGGGGTAAGGAGGAAAGCTGGGGGGACAGGGTGAGTTGTCAACAATCTGTTTGTTCTGATTAGATGTCCAGCTGGGATGGCGACCAGACTTCTCATAGAAACTCAATTCACCAGATCTCTGAGCAACTAAACGGTCAGGGCTTTGGGGGTCCCATTGACTAGAGTGAGGTTTGAACCAATGACTTGTAAGTGAGAAATGCTATTGCTATTGTTAGGTCCTTTGCTATTTAGCTTGACCCTCTCACAAAATCCCATGGGCTCATCAAAGGAACATTCAGACATGCTCAGCACGGAAATGTGGGGTACAGATGACTGGCCCATTAAACTGGGAGGTCAGATCTAAAGTCGATATTAAAAGCTTTGGAAATGTTTGGTAAAATATATTATCTGTATAAATTCTCCAAATTGTCTTATGTGAAAACAAAGCAGGAGAAATACTCTATACATAAATCATGGTATAGAGAATATAATGTGTGGCTTAGTAACAGATGTTATTTTTCTTCTGGTTAAGTCTTATTACTTACTTCAGTAATTTACAGTATTAGAGTTGCTTTGTGGGAACTAGGAGTCCATTAAGATGTGTATCTTATGCAGCTGGCATTACGTGTAATATTTAAAAAAAACTCTTAATCTCTAACCTCTGTATTGCATAAAGGTTCAAAGAGGATCAATTATAGATAAATAGAGGGGAGATCTCGGAGGACTTGCAAACCTATTGGCAGTTTCTCAAGATACAGTACTGGGTTTGTATATATTGGTATTTAGTTTTTCCATGGTTCAGACAAGGAGAAACGTTGTAATTGGTTTTATTTGAAAGCAAGCGATGGGGCCAAAGGGGAACTTTTGGCCTCCAGTTTTTGCTTTTAGACCATATAAAGTAAGCATTCCTACCAGAGGTGTTTAATGGTGTACTCATTCTTATTTTTTTGTAATGCAAGTGTGAATGGATGCCTCAGGCTATGCAAGCCCCACCTCTCAGAACCTCAGAGGCTGTGGGAGTGATCCCTGCCCTTCTGACCTATCCTTAATTGGCCTATAGTCCAAGAAGCAATTAAAACTAAGGGTCTGATTCATAAAACGTGAATATGCCATTTAAATGTGTGCAGGGGGATTCCTGTTCCTGATGCTGCAATAGAAGCAGCACAGACTTTATTTTTATCCTCAAATCTACCTTTCCTAAATTTACTTTTCTTTTCTCCTCTGGGCCCTAAATGCCCTCCATCCTTTTTCTGACAATTCTAAAGTCAGCTTCAAAGCCAAGGTTGGGCTCCAGTCACTGGGGACATGTCACGATAGCCCGTTGAACTAGCCCCGACCCTGCCCGCTCTAGGCTGGAGATTTTAATCATGATTTTCCCACATCTATTCTTATTACTTAATCATTTTTATATTTTGCCCACCAGTGAATGAGGAGAAAACCCTAGAAACTGAGCTGAGCATTGCTGTCTGCAGAGATGGAAACTAAGGGAAAGCTACTAGACCTTGTCAGAGCTAAGCTTCATAAATGAGCTTGGGGAAGAGAAAGTACCCCCGAATTCCAAGATGTTTAATTATAATACCAGGGAAACCCTCATTTGCACAATCACTATTTATATTCTCCCACAGTTTATACACTCCTTAATCTCAGCCCTCTACCCCATACTATTAAACTCCTAATGTTGCTAATATACTGAGTTTCTGAAGTCCGTATGGAAATTCTGTTAAGTTGAACATGATTCTTGGGAAGCACTTCATAAATTTCCCTGTTATTTGTTTTAGAACTAACTCTGAGAAACAGAGAGAGTCTCTTGTAGGAGATACTAATTAGGGCACAGAAATCATACATTTTTTAGTTCAAACATAAATCCGAGCGCAGGAGTCCATTTGAGATGTCTTTTAGACTAATGTCCGTCCCTAGGAAAGAATTGTAATAATATGCCCTTGAGAATATTGTGCTAGCTGTCTGGACAAACTAAGTTGACAAATAATCACTTGATTCAGTTCTTGGGTTTTCTTTGTCTAATAAACAATAGTCTTAGCCTTTATTATTTCCCGCATTTTGTATTCTGCTACTCACAAAGTTTTCATTTATTTTCCGGAATGGTGCTATAGGCCTCATTATCCTGAACTCTTTTTTTAGCCTCTCAAGAGGGGTAGGGGGTTATCTGCTACTTTAGCCCAGTAAAGGGATGCATCTACACCACACCAAACAACTAGGCAGAAAGTGAAAAAATTCAGCCCGTCTCGCAGATGGCCCCAGATGCATGGCATTGTGTAGACGGAAACAGCCAGATGGCTGGATGGATTTTTCCCTTTCCATCTGGGTGCATGACATGGTGGAGATGGAGCCAAAGTCTTGAGCCAAAAGAAAATGCCAGCCAAGGAGATGAGGTATTGCTACTTTCCAGGCACCTAATTCCTGCTGGGTGGTACTGTGACCTTGGTTTAATTTATTCTTTCAGAAGCAGGTCACCCTAATGGGCACAGTGATTGTCAACCTGTGGAAATAGAGAGGGAGGCACAGAGACCCAAAGAGCCTTGGAGAGAACGTGTCATTTCCTTTCTCGTGAGGACAGGTCTTTTTACTGACTTGGTGGGGACGATGACACCTGAGGAAGGCCCTCTCCTTCCAGATCTCTAGAGGTCAGTAAGCTGGAGGCACTACAAACACCGAGTGAAAACAAAAACATCAAGGGGCTTGCTGTCCATCACAGGCATCACTAAATCTCTTAGAACAACCCTGGGCAGTGAATTATGGCAGCATGGAATTGACTTACAGTTTATTTCTAGTAACAGGCAGTTACTATGTCAAATCCGAAACCATTCAGAAAGGCCTATAAAAATATATGACAAAGTAACAGGCTACCTCTTGCTCCTTTTAGCATGTTTATGGGTTTAAACTGCATTGAGCTTGTGTTTATAGAAATGAATACAGGGGTTTCTTATGTCCTATTCCTTTTCTTTCTCCCGGCCCTGCCATCAGCTCTTTTGTGACCAGGGGGTGGTATCCAAGATCTTTGTAATGTTTGAACTCCCAACTGGAGTTATTATTCTGCTTAGAGGCAGTCTTATTGATGAGCACGCAACTTGCATTTTTCTGGAATAGTTGAAGTTCTTTTGTTGAAGAACAGGATAGTTAAATGACAGTTGCAAAAGAAAATCATTTCCAAGTTACCTTTCACCCACTCTTCGCTCCCCGGTGCTGTTTGACACTCACTGAGAAACTAATTGCAGCCTGAGTGGGGCCACGGGACAAATGCTGCAATCCAGGCATAATGCGACACCAAATGTAATAAGGTAACATATTGTTAAAAGTCAATACCCCAAGTCTAACAATACGGTGTCACAGACTCCTAAACGTGTAACCATATAATACATAATTGTCATCTGCAGAGAAAAGATCTAATTTTGATAATGCATATTGAGATTGGTTGTCTGAGAAATGCTTATGGCTCCAGAAGGTTTGACAGTCCTGAATATCACATAATAGCATGTAGCCAAGGAACATGGGATGAAGGGAAGGAAAAAAGACTCTATTCCAGAACACAAGCACTCCCACTCACAGTTTTATTTTTAAAAGAACATGATTCTGCTCAGACAATGAGCAAGCTTACTGTGAAGGGTGATTTGTTCCTGGGTTTCCATATCTGCAGTGTGTGTGTGTGTGTGTGTGTGTGTGTGTGTGTGTGTGTAAGTGTATGTACATACATGTGAAGGTCCCAATCCGTCCTCCAGGGTCTGACCTGTAGGGTCCTGCTTTGACAGCCACAAATATCCTGAGATCTCTGACTTATAAGGACTTGTTATAGCTTTAAATTTCATAGAGATTAAGCAAATCAATGAACTATTGAAACATACCACTACCTACCAGATTGCCTCAATTCTAGGAAATAGCTTTTTAGTATTTTAGGGTAGCTGTGGTCAGCATCCTTCTTATAGTCTATGTATAGACGTAATATATTACTTTCCTTCTTTTTCACCCTAAAACACTGTTTTTAAATCAAAGACACATCTTCCAACCCATGGCACCTTAAAGTTGAAGAAATATTGTAATAAAAAGTGCTAGCTGCTATTTATTGGATACATATAGTATCTTTTTTGCCCAGGCTGGTAGCAAAAAACCTTTGATAGGTATTTCTTTTAAATCTCATATCAACTCTATGGAGGAGGTAATTTTACTTCCATTTTACAGATGAGGATTCCAAGGCTCAGAGCTGCTGATATTTCAGGATCTATTCACCCGTGAATGGGTTACCTCATAGCAAGGTGTAGTGCAGTGGGGTGCTTTGTTTCCATATCCATAACTTTGACAGGGTCCGCTGACCTGGATCACTGATCCTTGGATCCCATTAGCTCCTGTAAATTCGGCTCTCCTGGTAGAAGGTTTGCATTGCTTTCAAACTTCTGGAACATTTGCTTCTATCTCTTGCCTCATGTTGCTCACCTGAGGCTGCCCTATCAATATATATTTATGACTATGCCTCAGGTCCCTTTACTAATGAAGGCTTCTCAAGGGCAAGCACACTCTGTGGCCCTTCATTAATCACACCATCAAAGCACTTAGTCTGCACATTGCATGTGAACGTTGAATGTGTGTGGAACAAGTATGTGGCATAAGAAAGCAATAAACATCAGCCTGGTACTGTTTAAAGAGTGTGAAAGGAACTTTGAGGTCATCAACCTTGCTTCTTGACAGCCTCTGACAGCCTCTGGCACTTCCTTCTTGTGACTCGTTTGTTCATTTGTTCATTCATTCACTCGTTCATTCATTCATTTCTTCATCAATTTTTTTATTGTATGTATTTCTATGTCCAAAGTATTGGGTAGATGCCCTGAGAAACATAGAGAGAAATAAGAGATAAAACCTCTGTCTTTGAGGGATGGGACTGTAATGCAATTGATGAGATCACCCAGCTATAAATGCGAGAGGAGACTGGAGTGTGAGGCCTATGTGCGATGTTGAGGTGGTGAGTTTTATTACAATTATTTAAATATCATTCAGTGCAGAGCTCATTAATTGCTCTGGGAGTTCATAAAAGGGAACAGTGTCAACACGTATGTTTGGGGAAGGCAGTTTTGGGGGGTTGTTGTAACTGTGGACATGAGGAACAGCACAAGGAAACAGCAGAAGCAGGTGAGGGTTGTGTGCAGTAGTCATTTCCACTTTAGCTGAAGGTGGAGTGCTGGTGCGGGAGTGACCGCAGCTGAAGTGCGTGCTTGGGCAGAATCGGAGAAGGCATTGAGTGGCACGTCAACATGCTTGGGGAGATGCTGAGAGGGTTTGAGAAGGGGCGGGGTCGGACTGGGTTCGTGGCCTTGGAATATAGATGGCTTTACTTCAGGGTGACTCTGCCTAGGAGTAGGTGGTATCAGGAGAGAATGAAGAACATAGTTTAGAAGGGTGTTATTTTGTTCAAATATGTTTAAAATATCTATATTTAAAAAGATAGGAAAAGTGTTTCTTTAAAAACTAGAATTGCTCACGCAGATTTTAAGTGCTGACAACTAAATAGATGATGTATCAATAGCAGGGAGTCCCCGTTGTGCGGCAAGGACGTGGTCCTTAGGAACTCAAGAGAGTGAGGCTGGAGGGGCGTGGACAGCCAAGGAAGCTGCAGACAAAACATAGTGGGAAGGTGGAGCCACGGGGCAAGTCTGCCTCTATCATAGCGTGTCTGTGAACGCCTAATTCCTTGGGGTTCTCTGAGAAAAATGGGTAAGTAGGGAGGAATGTGGCAGGAAACTAACAGTTATTAAGTTCCTCTAGAATCAGCATAGGACGCTATGCTTTTTCCTTTTTCCCTTTGACTCCTTAAATCCTTACAACATCCCAATGAGGAAGGTGTTATTCCCGTTTCACCTGTGAAAAAAATGAAGCTGAGAGAATGTAAATGACTTGCCCGAAGTTACAAAAGCAGATTTTGTGTTGGATTTTATCCTGAGAGCTGTTCGACCTGGGCTCTCCTCACCGCACCTGACCGCACTGCCCTGGCATGCCAGGGCTCTGCCTGTTGCTGGCGTCACAGAGGCGGCACCTGCCCACCGCCTGCACGGCTCATACACCCCCTGCCCAGGCTGCGTGGGTCTTTGCCCCCCATCATAACAGGAAGAAATGGGGGCACCAGAGAAACAAGTCCCTTCCCTCTCACAGCTCAGCACGGAGATGGCTCAAGCCACCTGTGCTGCTTCCCCCTGGCTTTCAATCCGGGATCAGGAGGGGTAAGATGTTATGGTCAACACAGGGCTAGTCGGAACCTTAAACAGGGATTCCAGTGAGGAAGGCAAAAGAGAGACGTCCCAATAAAGATTTGTCCTGTCTAGTTTTATCTACCTTTTCTCTACTTCTCCCATCTGTAAAGACTCTGCCCTTAATATGGGGACGAGCATTGTATGTCTCTAAGGACTCAGTTTGTCATCGATCCGTTCCGAGCTCCTCTTCTTCCTTGACGGTGGATTTGGGGTGTCAAGGTGGCAAAGCTGCGAGCATCCCCCGGAGGCTAGAACAGTGCTTCCCGACATTTTTCATGCCATGGCACTAATATAAAATGACAATATTTGGATAGAGCACTGGCCCCGAGCTCTGGCCCCTCCGGTTTTCCGGAGGCCTCGGCTGTGACCCATGTGAAGCACGCCTGTGTGCACACTGGCCAGAGGCCCTGGGCTGGAAAGGGCCACCACTCTTCACGCTCAGCAATGGATTCATAGATTTACCATCACAGGTTAGTACAGGCCCCTGCATATCTATAATTTCTTAGGGTCTCAGTATTTTAAAAAATGAAAAAATACCCCAAATAGAGTAACAAAATTATGATGAGTGGAAATGTGTGATTCACATGATAATCACAGAATTGATAAAGTAACAGGCATCATAGAGTGTGAATAGCTCTGCGACACAAGCTTAAAGCTGTGTAGTGAGTGTGTTCTTTCAAGCCTGTCAAGGTGTCCAGGTGTAATTTCATCTGCAGAACATGCTAAAAGTCTTCATTTGATGCCCTTGTGAACTTGGAGTCCAGGCCAAATACCCACTCCCGCCTACTCATGCAATAAGCCCCATTGGGTAATAAAGATGGTAAATGATGGAAATGTATCAGGTGACTGCTGTATGCCCAGATCTGTGCTTTTCCATGAACTGTTTACTTACTTCTTACAGCAAGTCTAATTGTTCTTTTTTTTTTTTTAAAGATTTTATTTATTTATTTTCAGAGAGAGGAGAAGGGAGGGAGAAAGAACAATCTATGGTTGCCTCTCACATGGCCCTCACTGGGGACCTGGCCTGCAACCCAGGCATGTGCCCCGATTGGGAATCGAACCGGGACTCTCTGGTTCCCAGCCCGCACTCAATCCACTGAGCTACACCAGCCGGGCTAATTGCTCTTTTACAGACGGTTGGACTGAGGCTTACAGGGAGAGGTTAAGTAACCTGCCCAACCTGCATGGATATCGAGCAGTGGCCATCCCATGCTGCTACCATTGGCCCACTAGACTCTGCTGCCAGAATTCTTAGAGAATTCTTTTTAGATGCAGGAGGAAAAAGAGAAACAAACTTCAAGTGTTATTTGCTAACAACTGGTCTTAAAAGCTGACCCCTCAGAGGTACCGGCAGAGCAGGGTAAGGGAGGTAAATGTGCAGTACAGTTAGTGAAGTTCTTTTCACTCATAAGTAGCCAGTGGACCATTTCTTAGGGTTGCTAGATATCACAAATAAAAATACATGATGCCTAGATAAGTTTGAATTTCATATAAACAAGGAATGATTTTTTTTAGTACAACTATGTCCCAGATACTTCATGGGACATACTTATACTAAAAAATTATTCCTTGCTTATCTGAAACTCAAATGTAGCTGGGAGTCCTGCATTTTATCTGGCAACCCCAACATCGCTGATACTGTCTGTTGGCAAGTAGGGATTTCCTTTAATATTTTTGATTCCTTGCTGGCACTAGACAAAGGCGAGTATTATTTAAAATGGAAAAATAAATATTCGTGACCATAGAATTACAGGAAAGAGAGAACATTGGAGGACTGTTAGAGGCTTGTTACTCTTTGCTAGGCGGCGACTGTGTTCATACCCAGAATACACTGCGTTTCTGTGTCCTACCCACAAGACAAATCAGAGGAAGCAATTGAGGCCATAAGCCCAGATTTGGGAAGTGTCCATGTTGTGAAGATTTGGGAAAGAAAAATAAGAGAAATGCTCTTCATGGGCTTTCCTTGATGTGAATCTACAAGAAGTACAAAGGGCAACACTAGGTCATTGAGAAGAGGGAAGATATTTCTAAGTAGAAGCGGACAGACGAGGGTGTGCAGAAGGACACAATGCCAAATTCCCTGGAGCTGTTGTGGGTGGAAGGGGGTCACTGGCTTGGAAATTGGTCAGAATGTATCATGAAAGGCAAAAATAAATTTGTTGAGTACCAAGTACCAAGTTGTTGAATAGTGTTGAATAGTGTTCTCCCAAAATTCTTGTCTTCTGGAACCTGTGAATGAGACTTCAATCAGAAATAGGTTATTGCAGATGCAATCAAGTTCAGATGAGGTCAAGTGGAAAGAGAGTGTGCCCTAAGTGCAGTGACTGGTGGCCACAGAAGAAGGATTAAATTGGGCACAGAGATGCAGACACACAAGGAGAATGCCATGTGAAGATGGAGGCAGAGATCGGAGTGATACATCTCTAAGCCAAGAGACTCCAAGGATTTCTGGTGACCACCAGAATCTAGAAAGATGCAAGGAAGCTTCCGGCCCTAGAGTCTTCAGACGGAATGTAGCATGGCCAATGTCTTGACTTCAGAGTTTTATTCTTTAGAATTGTGAAAATAAATTTTTATTGTTAATCGCCACCCAGGTTGTGGTAATTTATTACGGCAGCCCTAGGATACTAATAAAAGTATATGCCGAATTCTATGTTATTACTTATTACTTTCTATACAGATCAAAATGTCAGATGTCACTGAGGAAAACTGAGGAGAAAAGACAATTCTCCACACGTTCCCTACTTTAATTAGCCTCTAAAACAGACTCAGAAAGGACTGGGGTGAGCAAACTTTCTGTGGAAGGTCTGACAGTAAAGACTTCAGGCCTTGCTGGCCATGGGTTCTCTGCTGCAGCCACTCACTGCTGCCTTTGGAGAGCGCAAGCAGTGTAGACAACACAAACGAACGGGCTCGGCTGTGCTCCTGTAAAACTTTATTTACAAAAACAGGCAGTTGGCTGGTGGGCTGGATTGGACCCCTGGGCTATAGCCTGCCAAGTTCTGACAAAAGGCATGGTTTTGCAGACCTCCCTTGCCGTGTGACCGTGTGGACATTCAGACTCGCTACATTGTTTGAAATTCCACTTGTGTGTTCTTGGTTTCTCATACCTGGTGGCATAGAAAATCATGGAAATCATACTTTCTCAGGCTAAGGGACATCTTTAGTGAGGGTGGCTGTCAGTGCTATGGACTCGTGACCTGGGCTGCCATTGCGCGAGGTGGGGAACTTGCCTTCAGCCACCACTCTCAGAAGCAGGATTGGAGCCAGCCAAGGAAGGTAGACTCATCCGTCATGATGTCCTCCAGCTTGAGAACTGACCTTGGTCTCTAGGCTGTGTTCTGAGCAACCTTTCAACCTTCCAAAAGTCAAATCTGCCCTCAAAAGGATTTGCAAGCAAAAGGTCTGACATGGAGCCCCAGTGAAGAGTTCCAAGCTCTTCTCGTTCTAGCCACATCATTGGAGTAAGTGCTCAGCTTCCTGGGGCAGCTCTTGGTAAAGGATAGTACCTCAGCGGCATGTGTAAATGGTGCTAGGCTTATTAGAAAGGTCATTACCATCATCTTTTGGGCTCACTTCAATTGCCTGGCCCCAACGTGGTAGACAGTTAGGCACACACTCGAGCAATATAGGCATTCAGACACTCCTAAGACTGGGGACACGGGCCAGATTTACCCAGGCAACCACCACCGTTACTTCCCAGCCAAGTACCCGTCACCTCGAGGAAGTCATTCTTCCTGCAGCAGCTTTTCTGAAAGCATCAGTAACTTCCAGGCTTTGGTCTTGTCTCGGCAGAGGAGCAGCTGCATGCATCGCCGTTTATCGGTACATCTGAGAGGGGCTGGTTCCCCTGCTCACTGCTGCAGACGTGGGTCTCAGTGGGGCCCTTCTGGCTGACTCTGCAGGACACTTTTTTACCCTCTCCACTTTAGAGTGCTAGTTTCCTGCTCACCACAGTGCTCTTCCCTGTCAGAGGGATGCTGAGTGTGTGAGGGCGGGTAGCACCTGAGACTCACTTGAGGCTGTCAGATGTGATTTCACCTCACCGTTTGAGGCGCTGAAAGAAATGCTGGGTTTCATGTGAAAGTTGAGTCTTGCTTGGATGCAGGAAGTGATTCCCAGACAGTCTCTTCACGTCTAATTTTTAAAATTGAAATATACTGTAATGTGTTATTAATTGTAACATGATATATTTTTACATAGAGAGTGTATTGTATATTATTATAATTATTTTAGTATTAATTATTAATTCTGGTGATGATATGACTTTCAAGACTCTCAAGAGATAATCTTTTTAATTCAGAGGAGAAAAGCATTGTAGGTTTGCACAAATAAAATATTCTCTAGTAGCAATACAACCAGAATAGTATCTGCAAACACCTTAGCTTTGCTGAGCTTCTGAGACAACCCCAGGGTGTCCACAGAAAGGTACCACATTAATTAATTCACTGTAAGTGTTTAGAATCATATTACCTTCTAGAAAAGTAAAAACATTTATGAAGCTTTTCCAGTGCAGCTCCGTGGACTGTTTCTCCGCAGACTGAATGCTAGTAATGCATACCTTAAACTCTTGGGAGCGTGCTGTTTGCAGAAATACACCTTGCTCTCTCTAAGTATCAGCAATCTTGTTGGAACAATTAGAATTATGGACTGCCCTTGCTAAATATAGATAATTATTCTGTATGTGTAAGTGGGAAATTCCGGTAGTGCTGAAGCAGGAAACGTGTACACCTTTGTGTATGTAGCATTTTGTAAAGAATGGGAAAAAAGCAGTGTGTTTCCTGGGAGTGAGGAGGAAGTTCCACCGCTTGGCATTTGAATGACAGAGGTGGAAGTGGCTTTGAGGGTCTCCTCACGGACTCATGAGTTTAAATGGACTGAAAAGGTCCTCTAACCCCGTGGTGTGTGGGGTGCGTGAGGCTTCTCTGCCCCAGGGTGGGCTGACCTTGCGAAAGTGGGACTGACTCCTCGTGATGCAAGCTTCCTCGGCAGAGCTTCCAGCCGTTTCCACCACCATTGTTCCTAGGTTACTCAGGTTTACGTAGCAAGGCATTTAGACAGCCACCTGATTGAATGCCCACCTCCTAAATGATCCACAGCAGGGCTCAACACACTTTTTTTGCTAATGTCCAGATAGTAAATATTTTAGTCCTTGTGGGCCACGTAGTCTCTATCATTATGACTCAGCTCTGCCATTCTGCCATTGTAGTGTAAACAAACCGTGGCCAGCTCATAAATGAACAGATCCGGCTGTGTTCCAATAAAACTTTACCAAAACAGGCAACAAGCAGGATTTTGCCTGCAGGCTGTAGTTTGCTAACTCCTGGTCTATGGGGGCAAACGGAAGCTATTCTTCATCATGTGCAATCTTATGTTTATAGGTTTAACCTGGAACAATACAAGGGTCATTAAATTAGGAATGAGGAGACATGGACTGTAACCTCAGTTCTGCCATGGTAAACAGTAACTTGTTAACCTTTCATGCCTAAATTTCCTCCTCATAGAACAAGGGGTGTAGATTAAATGATATCCAAGGTTCCTTGAAGTTGGAAAATTTGATCTGCTTTTAGTATTGTTAGTTCTAATTTACAGGCTCTAAGGAATATACTTCCTCACGTCTTCGTTGTCATGTAGAGTTCTTAATGGTAAAGGTGACGTATTAGAGGGGGGTCTTGGGAGAGGGTGTGATGCTTCATCTGGGGCCTGTTCGCTGTTTCCAGCATTCTGCTTCCTAAACCTGGTCCTTGGTCTGGGGCCCTGATCATTCTTTTAGGAAGTGCCATGTTTGAAACATTCTCTCCTGGCGCCATTTTTCTTTACTGATGACGGTAGAATAAAAAAAAAAAGCTGTTTCCTGCTTTCATTCAATTGTCCCCAAGAATGAGCTCTTGTGAAGTTGTTGCTCTTTCATTTCAGTGAGTTCTCTCCTTAGTGGATTAGAGTGGAACCCACACTTTATGTCAGTGGGTCTTTCCCCAGAGGGCTTGGCGTGGTGAGGAGCACGTGGCAGGTGCTCACTATAATCATGTTGATTTAAGTTCAGGGAAGAAGGTGATCGCTCCACATTCATCTGAAAGATTGCTGGAGAGAGAGCTTGTGGGATAACCTCAAGATAGGTAAGAAGATCGATGCTAATTCTAACTGTAGCTCTGATGTGTTGAGCACTCTAGGGGATGATGTTGGTACTGTGCCCAAATACCCTTGGATTTTTTTTTTTTTTTTACCATTGTTGTGTACTCCCTGGACACTTTGCTTGCAACAACATCTCTTCTGGAGAACTATCTTCAGACTTCTGGAGCCTGTTTTTGTCCATGGTTTGGAGAACTGAAATGTATCTGGGATTTTAGATCTCCTCAGGGGGGCCTTGACCATGACTGGCAGGCCAACGAATATAAATGCCCAGTTTCTTGCCTTTTGGTGACTCTGAGGCATAACTTACACTCTAGAGTTCCCCCGGGCATCAGAGTGAAGTTACCTCTCACGGGACTTCCCTGAAATCAAGTCTTTTCCTGGCCATCTCCCCTTTCTTGTCCTGTTTCTCCCTTTCCTGTCCAGATTTGCAGAATTTCTTAGCAAATCACAGACATGTGTTAGTCCTCATGTGAGGGTCTGATTCTAGGGAAGACTCTAAAACAATGACTTACATTGCAGCCACTATATTAGGCACTTGCCACAGTTTGTCACTGCTCCCTGACCCAATCCTGCAAGGTAGGCATTACCATCCCCATTTTTGCTGATGAGGGAACAGAGAAGTCAGCAAGAGTAATGACTTTCTGCAGTCACTCAGGTAGGAAGTGGTGAATCCAGAATCCCAAGTCCGGAATTCTAGTTCTGTGTCTGGAGTCTGTCCCGTTTCACTCTGAGTTTTGTTACAAGGAAAGTGAATCATTCTTAGACAGAGGCTATCACAAAGATACCGAGGTCTCTGCCGTTTTGTCTCAGAGAGGCCTTAGGAAGGCCTAAGTCTTTCATACATGCCAGGACAGGGGGATTTCCACCTCCTTCTGGGAGGGCTGGGGACCCTGGTCATCTAAAAAGGGTGGGTGTTTTCTTTTTTTAATACAAAACACCAGACTATGTAAAATAGCAGCTGCCAGAAATATTGTCCTTGTCTCTCTCCAGTGCCAGTAAAAAAATTAAGTTATGATTCTGTCCTTTGCTGAAATGGGCTTTCCTGGGATTGGAGTAGTCATGGGCCCAGTCTATGAATGATTCATCCCAGTGGCACTGGCAAATGTTTGCACTCAGTAACTTCCCCTGCCCCCTGCCCTGTGAATCTCTTGCATTTCCACAGCTAATGGTTCAACAGGACTTGGACTGATATTTGCATCTCTCCCGGCCTCTGGCGATCTGATTATTAGTGCAATAAATGTACAACATTTAATAACTCTTCACTTTTCCACTTTGAAGTCATTAGTTGTCTCCAGGTTGACTATGAGGAACTTCAAATTCAATTCATTAACATTTCCTTCAATAGTCCTCTTAACAATGCGGGTCTGGCTTTCCCATTATGTACCGCCGCTAATAAAGGTTTTTACTTCTAACCTATTATTAATTAAAAAATTAAAAAGAGCCCTTCACTCTCTTCATTTCTGAAAAAGGTTTATATCCTCTCTGCGTGAACTGTAAAGAGGCCTTCAGAGTACGGCTTGTAGTGTTTGATAATTGCTATCAAGGTAAATAATTTAGCTGGTCGGACAGAGTGCACTTCTTCCTGCCTTGAGTGGAGAGCTCAAGATGTGGCCAGTAGGGCAAACCAGACCCAAGGCAAAGAGAAACAGAGCTGCGTGAAACTTGCATTAGGAGCGAAGAAAAGGCAGCCTTTCCTAAGGGATGCTGTGGCAACCTCTGAAGCTTGCCATGACCTGGGACACCGCTATCCTTCCCACATCTGCAGCCAGCCAGACAGTGACGTCCAGACCCCCGGAGCCCCAGCAGACAGAGGCATCTTTCCCCAAAGGCTTTCAAGATTTTGCCATGAAGGACAAATGAACAGGCACAGATTTTCTGGATGCCCTAATCTTTTCTTTCCCTACTTCAAAGCCTTCTGCCTTGCCTCTGAGCCTGTAATTACCCTGGAGGTATTTTAGACTCCAAGCGACACCAGCAAAATTGCACTTCCTGATCATGGGAGTCCACAGTTGTGTTTAATCAATTATGAAGCTGGTCACGAGATGGAGTTTTTCAGCCATAACCATTAAAGGGGAATCATTGTCTGGCCCAACCCCTTGTACTCAGGGTAAGGGACCCACAATCTGAAATTAAAGAAACACTAGCCACTTGATGTGGTTTAATTTAGTCTCTGCCTCCTTAATTAAAAGCATACCATTACCCACCCACATAACAAACTGACACTTTTATGCCAGACTGTAACTCAAAAAAAAAAAAATTGCAAAAGTTAGGTGGAGCTAAAACACTGATTTTTAGACACCAACAGAAGCTCCCAAACACCACAATAAAATCTAGAAGCTTTATTTAAACTGGAAGCTTTAAACAAGCTTCTAGGCGATTTGAGAGTTAGTTTTCTGTCTGTATGTGCATCCCTCTTTTGACCTCCCCCCTCCCGTCTCTGTCTGTCTTGTCTATGCAGTATGCTGGCTCTTGGCTGCTCTCTCTATCTCAGTCTTTGTTGCTGTCTTTCTCTCTCGGTCTGTCTACCTGTCCATCTGTCTCACTCTGTCTATATCTTTCTACCCCTGTATCTGTCTCTGCCTCTTTGCCTTTCTCTCTCTCTGCCTCTTTTTTTTTTTGACCATCTCTTTGCCTCTCTGTCTGTGTTTCTCTCCTGTCCAGTCCCCTGAACACACACATCACAATCAGACACACGTCTTTGCTTATTTGCCATCAGCTGTCCAGAAACAGAACACAAAGTTTCTTTCATGGATGTTCTTTTTGGAGACCTGTGTGTCTTTGTGGTCAGACCTGGGGCATTCCAAGGGAAAGAGATTCAGATTCACCCCTCAAAGCCTTGAATTCTCCCATAATCCTGGCCGTGCAGCCATGAACCTGGAGAGGCCTGGCTTGGAGCAGCTCATCTGTGGCACCCATCCATAGTGGGTGCAGGACAGACAGGATAAGCAACGCAGCATGTCTGCGATGAACCTCCACTTGTCAGTTCAACTCTGAGACGTCCAGGAGCCTTCAGAGGCTTAACCTGTCTGCTAGGGAGCTAATTCCATGCACTCAGTCAGGCCGGCTGGCCACTCTCTGCTCAGATCTCTTGCCGTGCACGTCCTTGTGGTGCACGAGCCTGAACTGGTGCAGCTAGACCACCTGCCCCGGCCAACATCCTTGGCTCCCTTCTTTCCCCCACGCCTGCCCAACTTGCATCCTTTCTTGGTGGCAATTTGTTTTTCTGCTTTGAGAGGTTGCATAGCACGGTGGTTTGGAATGGGAACAGTCACACTGTTGTGTTCAAATTATTGCTTTGCAATTTTCCAGTTACATAATTGTGTCTCAGTTTCTACATCTGTAAAATGGAGATGGTAAGAGTAATAACTTCAGATGTGTTTCTGAGGATCCAAGGAGTTAATTCAGATTAAGTACTTAAAATAGCATATAATAAACCCCATATGTTATTAACGTTTAAAATTTGTTGCCAATTCCCATTTCCATATCTTTGAATGAATCACGACAGGCCAGAATATAAAATTTCAGCAGTTCAGAATTGCAAGGTCTTACGATCAGCCAGCCAGGACCCCTCATTTTTTAAATGAAGAAACTCAGGCCTGGTGAGATAAAATAGCCGACATATTAAACAGATTGAGTGGCGCAGTAGATTCTGCTTAATCCAGTGCTCTTTCAAACACGCTCTTTGCAAACATTTCTCTTTGCTCCTTACAAGAGCTCTCAGGGACTTGGGATTGCTAGAAAAAGCAGCACCTCTGAGTGCAGGGCTTAAAACTAAAGCCTGATGACCAGCTTAGTTCACGTACGCAGTCAGTGGGCTCTGTGGCAGGACCTGAAGGATGCTCCAAAGGCCCCAAACGTCTCCCCTGTTGCTGTTGGACACCCCACTTTTCTCCAGTCCTGATTTTTGGATAATAATTGCATCAGGAGAAAACAAGCTCTCATTTTTAAAAAGTGCACATAGTTCTCTGAATATACAGAAAGCATTGAACATTTTAGTGTGAATGAGAAAGCTTTTCTACTCAGAAGTCCTTGGGAGCCTTAGGCCCCAGGGAGAAAATTATTTCTGAAAATGGGAAAGTGTGTGGAAAGAGGAGGGGTCCCTGAAAACAAACTATTTGGACTCTCCAGTTTTGCCCAGAGACAGCGTGATCCTATGCTTCCTACTGTGTCTCCTCTTCCCCTTGGTTGGCTCTGCCTAGATGAATAATGGATTGGGAATGAATGTTTGCAAGCAAGCCCTGGAATGATTGGGTGACTGACCTGTGGTTGGTGACAAGTTACCCAGATGGGTGTTGGCTGTCCATCCCTGGTGATGGTCATGCTGCAGGCACCATGACCTTCCAGACTTGAATCAGAAAGACAGGAGTGAGGTGGCCCTTCCCTTCATCCCTTCCCCAGCCAACCCCACAGGATGCACAGCCTGGGCAGAGGCGACTCCAGGACCTAGTGTGGAGTCTTCCTCCCTCTCAGCTCTTGGCTGCCAGCAATGCTCCTGCCACGACCACCTCTAAGAACCTCAGATCAAACTGAAAGTCATACTGCCTGAGTGAGGAGCTGGGGGTGGAGGTTCAACTCAGGAGGTAGAGATTTCTTCATTTTGACCTAGAAACCTGGTATGCTACTGTATGACCGGTATTTCTGAGGATTGCAGTGCCCAGTCCTTGTGCACAGCTCAGGTCTGAGGTGGAAAAGCAGAACAGAGGGCACGTGCCTCCTGACGTGATGTCCTGAGAAATTCCCACCTATGATGCATGACCTGAACCTAATAGTGAGAGAATATTGGGAAGTCAAAATGAAGGGAAGTTCTACAAATACCTGGCCTGTACTCTTCAGAAACACCAGCCTGGAAGATCAGCCTAATTATAAGAGCAACTCCAGGTCTCCACTGAAGCCCCTGATGGCTGCTAATCTGGACATATAACCTACCTTCATGTAAAATGCCAGCACTTCCTGTTCCTCCCTAAGCCCTAGATGGTGAAGAAAAACAAGAATGGCCATGCTAACTATACTTCCCCCACCTCCGAATGCAAGGAAACATTTCTCTTCATTATGGGGAAGTGGCTCTCTGGCCAGATCGTACATAGCGTGTTTCACAAAAGCAGTGATTGGGGAGAAACTGTTGAAACTCTGAAAAACAAAGAAATCATGTTCACAGAAATCACCACCCTCGGCGCAGCGTGCTTCGTGCAGCTCTGTGGCGGCAACCTGCTGGCAGAGCGGGAAGGGCATTGAGCCGTGCCGTCCTTGAGAAAAGGCCAGATTGTCCTCTAGGACGGTAGGGCCAGTTTCCCCACAGCTTCAGACCCTTGACGGCTCCTTCTCAGGGCTTAACTCAGAAAGCGATGCCCTCTGGGGCAGGACTTGCTCTGTGACCTTAGGTCTTAATTTCCTCTTCTGCACAATGAGAAAGAAATGTCTGTGGTCTCTTCTAACTCTAAAACTGTATGACTATATTAATAGCCTACAACAAGCTATAAGGATATGTGTGTATTGACTGATATGTTATTGGTTTGTGATATCTCCTATAAAGTCTGTAATTTGATATTTGTAAAGTAATGGGGATGACTTCTGTGTAAGTCTGAGCACTTCATTTGTTAATCGCACTTAGGAAAAAACTCACTTAGAAATGTCTTCATTAAAGAGTCTTTTTTTATGGTATTTGTTCAGATCTAGCTGTATACCCTGAACAGAAGAATGCATGTTGCACCTCTTTTACTCTGAAAAGCAGAGTTTATAAAGTGGGTATTTCTGAACCCAAACTCCGGATTCTGATGGGCTCCCACTATCATGTCCTTCACACATCTGTAAAACATGATCTTACATTCTCTGTAAATAAGACCATCACTTATTGGCTACACAAAGCACACCAGTGGTTTTAAGTGAAGTTTCTGTAACAGATGGTTTTAAAATTGAATAAAATCAATGACTCTTTTCTTACATGCAAAGTATGGCATACAATATTGTGCCTCCTTGTACCTTCAAAAAGAACTTAAATGCCAGATCGAGATTCTCTGCTATGCGGTTGCAAATATGCTGTAACTGCACAACAAATATTTATTTAGTGGTAGTTTGAAAAATATAGGTACATAAAATCAAATCATTATAATTTTCTGACCCTTAGAGGCAAAAGGTAGCTAAGTGTCCTGAACTCCCTAACTAGACCTTTTAAGTCACTGCTGCCACTAAAATACCCCTGGTTGAGTCTCTGCTAAACTTCTGGACTTGCTGGGATGTCCTGCCCCCTCCAGGCTCCTCTTGACTGGGGGGACTGTCCCGTTTCTTGGGGATAGTAGAAGATCAATGGGAGACATAGGTGGCTCTTGAGAGGTCACACACTCATTTTTCTGGGCATGGAGAATCTTCATGCAGGTAGAGGTCACATCTTGTCACATAGCTTGCTAAGCAGAGCCCTGTGGGGAATGCCTGCAGATTTGCTTCCTGAGACATTGCTCTGCTCTTTGTCCCCATCACTTTAGAACTTCCAGACAAGTGCCAGAATCCGAGAGTAGGGGAAACACATTGCTCAGTCAGTTTGGCATTTTCTCTCTGTTCTTTGCTTTTGAATTTTTGGTTGTTGACCATTGTCTAGGACCATATGGCTCTCTGCTTTCATCTGTGTCTCCTCTCTAGCTCCCCACACAATGCTGCAACTGTTTGCAAGGCTCCTTTCCATCAGTCCGCTAGCAGCATATGACATCCTGGGGATTTGAATTTTTTTTTTTAGTTTAATTATTAGCTTAATGTTTGGGGGACATTAGTCATAGGAAGTTAGTCTCATTCATCCAGATGCGTTTTTGAGAGTTACAGCTCTTCTCTCTGCACCATAATGCCCCCCTTGAGCATGCCTTCTCCCATTTCCTTTTAAAAACACTCTGTTCTTCTGGAACTCTCCAATGAAGATATCAAAGCTGGAAGGAATTATTAATTCAGAAACTACATTTGAGTCTTCCAGAGGTGCTGTACCTGGCTGGGGTTGGGGAGGATCTGTGCTGGTGTATGGTCAGGAAATGACTTAAACCTGATCTTCAAGGGCCTGCAATTGCTCCTCTGGAAAAAGGGGAGGCATTGCTCTTGCCTACAACCCTCTGGAGAGACCGGAGTCCAGTGTTTGCTTCTCTTTCAATGGATATGAAAGAATGAGCTTGCTCCCCAGGCTTTTGGCCAAGAGAACTGGGAACCATTCTTGGAAGTCGGGCTGCTTTTTGAGTTCTTGGGCTTTGTAAATTGCTAGACAGATGGCTCTAGAGGGGAAGGTGGGGCTCGACATGACTTTCGAAATATTTACTTTAGATAGAAGGGAAGAAGATTTTTCCATGTGAGCAAATTACATGAACAAACGTGTGGAGGTAGTATAATAAGGAATATTCTGGTCCCCTTGAGGACATCCATCTAAATGTAAACAGGAAATCAAAGTTGCAGAGCCTGGATAGGGCAGACTGGGGCATGGGTAGAGGGCTTTCTTGCCATATATTTTAGAGTTTAGTTTTATTTTCTGTGTAACCTAGAGCCATTGAAAACATAAATGCAGAAGTTTTAGCATCAAAGAAGAGCCTTAGAATTATGAATTAGTAATAACTCCATAGTTAATCTCATGGGGGTCCCTCTTGGGGGCTTTCTTTATCAAAAGACAATGAAAATTATATTTTTATTGATAATGAAACCTTCATGCTCTTACCATTCTTTATATGTGTAGGACCCCCTTTCAATTTTAAATATGGCTTGAATATCTTCCAGTAACCCTCCCCTCTCCAAGTTGAGCTGTTGGGCCATTCTTGTCCCAAGCGCAAAGCTATACACTAGCTCTATGTAGACTATATAGAGTGTTTTCATTCTTTTTATAACATTATGATATGCCATTGTAGAGATGTTTATTAATTTATTTAACCTGACCGCTATTGATGGATAGTTAGGTTGTTTCCAATATTTTGTTATTACAAATTATACTACATATTCATACCTACATCATTTTGTATATGTGTTGGTATGTTTGTAAAGTAAGTCCCTACAAATATTACGCATGGGTCAAAGGTGTGTCATTTTTAGTTTTGATAGATGCTGTTGGATTGCTCTTCTTAGAGACTGCTCCAATTCACACTTTTTTTCAGTGGTGTATAAGAATGTCAGTATCTTCCAGTTCACCACCACAACATACTACTCATCTTTTTTTATCTCTGCTGATCTAATAAATGGGAAGGATTGCTCATTATAGTTGTAATTGCATTTCCACAGAGAAAACTGAAGGCATTGGAGAAAACTCTAATTTTATCTCCACTATAACCATAAACATGTATGATTCCACTCTTGTTTCTTCCAACTCCTGCCTGTGGCATTGAAAAATGTGTACTCCCCTTGGTCAAAGACTAGACCTTTCGTGTATATTTTACATCTAATTCCCTTTTTTATTCTCAATGATTTTCATTGGTAAACGCTTTTTTCTCCTGCATCAACCTTTCCTCCTTACAAGATTCTTTCCATTGACTTTCAAACAAGCATTAGTAGCTCCCAGTCTTAAAATATCTCCCCTTGACCCCTGTACCTCCCTCCAGTTACTATCCTTATTCTCCTTCTCAGCCGAGTCACATAAAAAATGTCTGCACAAATGCTTGTTCCTCCACTTGCCACCTCACAGCTGTTCTTCAGTACATGCACAGGTGTCTTTTTTATTTCCCAACTCCAGTCTGTTCCTGCTGAGGTCACCAATGGCCTCTGTGTTCCTCCACCGAATGTTGACTATTCAGCTCTCATTTTTCTTGATCTCTTCTTAGTAGCATTCATCAAAGTTGACTTCCCTTTTCTTCTGAAATATTCTCTTTTCTCAGTGTTCATGACACCACACTCCCTGGTTTCCCTTTTACACTGCTCATCACTCCTCTCGGCCTCCTCTTTCCTTACCAGGTCGTAATTGTTGTCGTCCCTAAGACCATAGTATCTATTTCTTCTTATATTTTATTCTCTCCCCAAAAGAATTTATTTTACTCCCAGTGATTTAAACATCACTTACATGCTTTGTCTCCCAAATATCTGTCTCTAGCTGCAACTTCTCTTCGGAGTTCTAGGCCTGTATGTCCAACTCTATATTTTAAATCCGCAATTGCATAACTCATTTGCCTTTTAAACGTAAGATATCCAGAACTAAAGCCTCTCCCCACTGGTCCCACACACTCAAATATTTCTTTTCTCTAGTATTTTCCATCTCTGTAAGTGGTGCCTTCAGCAATATGGTTGTGCCTACCACCAATTTAGGTATTACACTGGAGAACTCTCACAGCTCCATTCCCATGTGAAATATGTAAACATTTCTATTCTTTTATCTTTGATTTAGATTTTGATTCCACCAGGTTTTTCCATTTCTAATGATTCTGCCTTTATCAAAGCCACGGCTCTTTCCTGGGCCACCATGGTAGCCTGTAGCTGATGTTCTTATTTCTACTCTTACCCATTTACGAAACAGCCAAAGTTTCTAAGTATGTTGACTAGATAATGTTACTTCCCTTCTTAAAACCTTTTCTATATAGGCTTTGTGTCATACTGACAATAAAATCCAAACTCTCCGTTATAGTACAGCAGAGACTACCAATGGCCTTCCTGATATCCATGCTCCCCCACAATTCTAGCCCCTGTCCCAGTAATCTGCCTGGTTACAAGATTGCATTTCCCTCCCTCTCTTGCAAACAGGTGTGGTTCTGTAACAGTCTGGCCAAATATATGTAAGTGGAAATGTTGCCTGAGAATTCAGGGAAGGATCCTTTATGGAAGCTTCCCTTTGGCCTGCTCTTCATACCTTCTTCCTTTTGTTTGGTGCAATTGTGATAGCTGGATCTACACAACCCGTCTTGAACCATGATGGGACCTGTCAAATGGAAGCCACGCGCTGGATGGCAGTGTAGTGAGATGGAAGGAATCCTAGTCCTGAAGGCCACGGAGCTGTGATTCTAACCCTGGACTGCTAATCTCTGGATTTCTTCAATGTGTTGTTCTTCATGTCACTGTTATTTTGTGTTTTGGTTATATGCAGCTGAACTTAATTTTAACTGATCCTATGGCTCATGAGGCCTTGCGAGATGATCTGGCCCCAGCTTCCCTCTTCGCCCTTGTCTTGTGTGCCTGTCCCCCTGGATCCATGTCTACTCCCCACACTGTTCTGCTGTCAGTTTCTTGAACTCCTTCCCACCTTTGCACCCATCATACCCCTGCCTGGAATGTGCTTCTCCTACTTTGTCTGAATAAATGTCATTTACTTGGAGAGGACTTTTCTGATTCTCTGATGTAAATTATGTTTCCTGTATCTTTCACACCATTAATTTCTCTTCACGATACTAATTCCCATTTGAAATGGCATATTTATTTGTGAGTCTTTTTATGTCTGTCTTCTTACATGGCAAAATCATGCCTATGCTTATACTCAGATCCTAATTCTAAGCCAGGCATCTACTTAAATAGTAATCATATGAATGGAAGAAAATATAGAGTACAGTTTAGAGAGTGGGATCAGGAATCTAAGAGATGAGATTTAATCCCAACTCTTACTAGCTGTGTGACTTAACCAAGTTACTTAACCTCTTTAAGCCTCATTTTACTGATCTTTAAATGAGGCTAATAGTTGAATATTCCTGAGGGGACTGTGGTAAAGATTAAGTAACCAAATAAAACTAAAGAATTCAACATAATGCCCTTCACAGAGGAAATGCTCTGTATACACTAGCTATTATTAATGAATAAATGAAGAAATCAATTAAAAAAGCCAAGGTCGTTTTAGCAGCTTGTTATCTGACCCAGGAAAGAGACCAGTGCTTCAACAGTGGCCTTTATTTGCTGAGGTCACAATGCCTTCAGCCAAAGGACAATGGAAATATTGTTTCTCACGGGCATTTTGAACATTTACCTTGACCCTTTTGTAGGGCAACTCAAATGCTCCTGCTCCGACAAGGCCCACCCTTGGCCTTCGATAGTTATTTCTCTGGTTCGTACTGTACTTTGACTCATTCTCCTGGCACCTACTCCAATATCCAGAACTATTAGTCTTCAAGTCCGTGTCTTATCTTCCTCTGGGGATGCCAGGCTCACCCATGGTGGGCCGTGTCCTATGTGCTTACTCTCCCCTAATTCCTCCTCTGCCTAATGAGTACAATCTTTCTAAAAGTGAGATTTTAGTCTTTATTATCAAATGAGGGTGAAAACCAAAACACCAAGAAGTGAATAATGTGGGAAGGGAGGGAGTGGTTGGCTTCCTGCATATAAACCACTGTTCACCCAATTACTTCAAACCCTTGCAAGGTTTGGAGAAACCACCTCAGAGTTTGTTTTGATTCTATTAGGGAAATGCTACAGCCACGGTTTGGAAAGGTTTCAAACATTCCCCAGATGAGCTGTCTTTCTGTTTATAAAGTACTCCAAAGTCCTGAATTCAGTAAGAGTGGAACGGGACACATATACACATGAACACACATACACACACACACACGCACACGCACACACATACACATGCACACACATATACACGTGCACACACATATACACATGCACACACGGTCACACAACGGCCCACTGTGGATTCCCTGTAATACTGGCTTGAACATTCAAGAGAATACTTGAATAATACTTACCTACCTCACTGGGGTGTTGTTAACGATTAATTACTTAATGTTTGTAGAACACTTTGCAGATGTAAAGTGCTTGTATAAGTGCTAAGTATTATTATTATTAAGCAGAAGTTCTATGGTTTGGCTGAAAATATTTTTTGTAATCACACATTTAACTATAAATAAATCAAGTTTATTTACAAGAAGGTTTTTCCTTTTAGCATCACTTCCTGGTTATTATCACTTAACTAATTTCTTTTATTTTCATTTGGGTTACAAATAGAGCTGCCTCATCCTAGAAACCTCTATCTTTCAGATAATTCTGAGAATATCCTAGGAAAATATACTCCCAAGGACACCACTCGTTTCCTCAGGAGAGAGGCTGAGTATGTACTTCTTCAGCAAGGACTCTATACCTACCCGGGCTCCAAGGCCTTCTCTGTAGGGTTCCTGTCTCATTTAGTTTTAAACTGGAAAAACAAAGCATACAGAACAGTATCCTGTCAAGTAGGTCAGTAGAATAGATTTGAAGATGATAAGAACAGTCATAATAACAAAAATAGGGACTGGAAGTATTTTGGTTTCATTTTTTACTTTCCTGTCTTCAATCTGTCTTTGTTCTTTGGAAGAATGTAAAGAGGTGGGGGCAGTGCCTAAGGAAGAAGCAAGTGGCTTCTGTGGCACAGCAATATGCAAACTGTCCGGTGGAAGAGCAGCCTTAATGAAGTGGTAAACTGTCTAAGTCCATAGCAACCTGCAAGGACAGTTCTTTCTTCCAGTGCCTTAGGCAATTCCATGGGAGTCACGCTGGATCTTTAATGAACTTAGTAGACTATAAATCAACAAGGAATATGACACTGGGGAAAGGGATGAAACAGAAGAAAGTCAGACAATGAAGCTTCCTGCTGCTCCCTTCTAAAAAGCACACTGTGTTTTTGATGGAGCATATTCTTTGGCGTGTGTGTGTGTGTGTGTGTGTGTGTGCGTGTGTTTGAAGATATGGTTGGACAGTGGCTATTTTTAGCAGGGGCTTAAATTGTCCAGATATTGGATCAGTACCATGCAAGGGTTACATCCTTAATGTGTAATTCTAGGGTAGGTGGGAACGATCAGGTTGAATTACTGACATAGTGAGGAAATGAAAAGTCAAACTGCTGACCATGCATATTTTATATTATTTAATTAAAAGTTGATAACGGTGTATGAATGAACCACAAATCAGATAAAAATGGCAGCATTTTCTCATATTTAACACATATTTGACTTGTGGTTATGTGACAATTTGCCAGGTCTATGATGTCTCCAAATAGAAAATCAGGAGTGTAATTAAAAAATACTGCCGGGGAGAAGCAATATTCCCTCCAACCTGAGCAGAGCTAATCGCAGCCACAGTTCCCATCACTGTTATTCCTACTTAATGAGACTCTCCTCTATTTTGTGCTTTATCTTGAAGTGAAGAAGGGAAATCATCAGAATTTTTATTTTAAATATACCATGTGCCTTTTATAGAAATAAAGAGAATGGATGGATTATGAATTCTAAGTGTCAAGATTCCCTATTTATTCTTTTTAATGAAGTCTCATTAAAAATCTAACAGTCAGTCATTCAAAGTTGTCTCTCAGAAGAGAACTGCCAATTCACTGGGTTAGCTTTAGAGTTTTTGGTTTCATCAGATGAACAGTGGTGGAGAATGTGTCTGTCTACTCTTCTTCAGTATCACTGGATTAGCTATTCCTAAACTGTGCAGAGAATGTTCTCAGTGAATCCAATCTCTTTAGCACCCATTCAAACATGCCTGGTACAGAGCACAGCATTGTCAGACCCTGAAATAGCACCACAGTCAAAGTCCCAAGTCTGCGACTCTCGCTGCCAGGCTCCACTTGGCTTTTAGGCCAGGTGAGGAAGACTTTGGTGCATTTTCTACTTTCTAATCTTTAATTATTTGATGATTCAGCGCACTCACTTACTCTTCATTAGAAATTTTCACAAAAAGCTTTCGCCATACCTTGGCTTTTCTGTTAGAGGGGGAGAGCAAAGTACATAAATATATTCGATGACAAATTATAGATAATTATTTGATATTTTGGTACCCTTTTCTGCTTTGAATTGTGTGAGATTTTGAGGTATTTTTACATTAGAATCTGGTCTCATACTGCCACTATATCCATACTTCCTTTATCTTTAGTCAGAATAAATCTTCTACTCTTTGAATTAAAATCTTACATCTTATCCTTTATGTCCCAAAATTAATAGATTGTTTTAATGATTTTTACTTAAGGGTTCTGCTTGGATCCAGGACAAAGAATTTGGTATTTTATCAATAGAGAGAGGCTTCAATTTGTAGGCAAAGGAAAAGCATAGAGGTTGGTGATTCCAAATAAAGAACCCAACCCATGTTCTTACGTCCTGAGCAAGCCCAGTAAGAGAGTTGTCCATGAGGGGTGGAAATCAGGGAAGGAAGGTCCTGGGCCAAATCATCTGGGAAGACTGAATATCTGGCTCAGCCTACCAGGTATAGATGGGTGTTGAGGGGATTTGGGAAATTGGTACCATCAAGTCCAAAGATTGATAAGAGGGTGATAACAGAACACACGTGGAGAAAGAGTTAAGAACACAGTGGTGATAGGCCTGTTTCAAGAGAGGCGTTCAGATTTAAGGTTATTTCGTAAGTGTGGAAGAGAGAATCCCCATTCCCCCTGAAATACTGCCCAGTGGCCATTGAGACAGTGTTCATGGTGGCTTAAAGAATTTTCAAAAGGTGTGGAAGGAAGTGGGAGGATGAAACCCACTCAGTGAAGTCAAGACGGGGCATGTACTCACATTGCCAATAGGAAAGACATATAAACTTAGTCTAAGGAACAAGAAGAGAGTCACAATTACTCTGTGTCATAAATTTTAAGACATTCATGTTCTAACATTTTAGCACCTCTAGGATTGGTTTGCACCTCACAATTGATGGCATTTAGGGTTTAATAATATACGATTTAACATGAATGCTTTTCATGAAGTCACAAGAAAGAGACACACCTCTGGCCACAAGCAGTCCTCAGCAGACGCGAGGGGCAGAGGCGTGCTTTTGGTGGCTTATTCACTGGGAGTATTTTGAATATGGCTCTTTTACCTATCATGATGATTTTCCAAATGAAGTTTTAGGAATGTCTCACTCAGATGCTAAACCTCAGTTCCTCTTTTCTGATATTACCACACATTGCTTCTCTTTTTTCCATTTTGACTTATAATTTAGAGAAAAGCAGAGATGGTAAGAGATCGAGTAGCATCAGCCCCTCAGTAAGACTTTCCTAGACCACCCAGCAAATAAACATCACATCACCCTATTTTATTCTATTATTATAGAACTTACACTTTTCTGATAATTTTCTATTAATTCACTGGTTAATTTTGTTTGTGATTCATCTTCTCTGCTAGAACGTACACTTGAAAAGGACTTTATTCATTCACTTACATGTCCTCTGTGCTTAGAATAGTGCCTGGCACATAGCTGACTCTTCGTAAACACATGTGAATGAGTAAGTGATTATATGACCTTGAAAAGCATTGAACTCTTTCCTGGAGAGTTAGGGCTCCCTCGAGCAAATATATCTAATGAGAATTATATCTAACTAATGTGTTTTAGGGTGTCTTGTGGGTTCCTCTGCCTTTCTCATATATCTTTTAATGAAATAAAAAACTTTAAGAATCTGTGATTCTGAATCTTTAAGACAGCAACTCCTAAAATATAGCTTGAGATTTTCCAGAATCTTAAATTAAAGCCTCCTCATCTCCCTGTCTGGACTTATGCATGCTGATCTAACTTCAAATCAGCCAACAGCTATATTATTCACCCTAAAATTAAAAAGCAAGAAAACAACCTCTCTTCTCGCAAACAGACATTCATGAAAAGTTTTGTTCTTGTTATGTTGCCTATGGTCTGTCTGAGTGATCCATATTTATATGGTTATAAAATCTCTCTCACATGTTTAAAATAGATTTATAATGAACGTTACACTAGTAGTTATAATTACTAAGGTTATCACTTCAACAAATTTAAACCCACTGAAAATACTATCCAAGGAAATTAATCTACCTCCACATACAGGCAACTCTCAAAATAGCTCACTTATTGCCTAGAGATGGAAATCATGCTAGGAGAAATTGTGAAAAACGGACGTGAGTCATAGAAGCAACTTTTAGCTTAACCTACATTAATCCCTTGAATAAGCATCGCTCTCAGAATGAAAATTAACCTCTTTGATTTTAGCAGATCAACTCCCATTATGCCTTCATTCCAAGCTAAAAGCAAAAATGTAAACAAAACCTGTTAATGTTTTGAGTGTGTGTGATGCTGAGTCATTCAGGAATTATTTAAAGAATGTCTCTTGCTAAATGTAAGAGCAATTGGAAAGGCAGGTATATGCAAGGAGAATTACTCTTGCTTGATCATTTTAGGGCCATCTCGATGCTGGCAGGGGTCCTTGTCATGCTGGGAAATAGTAGTCTAGACAGCGTCATCATCATCATCTTTAGTGTGATGGTTCAAGGATGTGGTGTGCTACTCATGTGGGTAAATAGTGTTTATCATGCCTTCATTCCAAAACTCTTCTCCTTCTTTTTTTTTTAATATTTTTTTAAATTTATTTTTATTTTTAGAGAGAGGAGAAGGGAGGGAGAAAGAGCAATGTATGGTTGCCTCTCACATGGCCCCTACTGGGGACCTGGCCCACAACCCAGGCATGTGCCCCAACTGGGAATTCAAACCAGGACCCCCTGGTTCCTAGCCTGCACTCAATCCACTGAGCCACACCAGCTGGGCATCCTTTTTTGTTCCACTTGGTGAGTGAATTTGTTTGACCTGTAATGACCCAGGCTCATTTACTCACCAACCCTTAACTGACCGTCCACTACATTGCAGATGCTAGGCTTGGTTCTGGGGGTACTAAGACAGAGAACCTGATCTTTCCGTTCAGACAGCTCGGGCACCTCTCTGGTTTACCTGACATTATGGCAGTGTGGAAATGACACGGGGGCATTTGAGCCAGAAGTGGAAAAAGAGTCATTGTATGCCTGGAGTATGTCTTATTTTCAGGCGATTGAAACGTGAGTTATAGACCCAGCTACCAAATGATTGACAGAAACTTCTCTTTTGATCTAATGTTTCCATCTTAAATAGACATGACCACTGGGGCTGGGTAACTCCTTGGGCACTTTTTTGATTTGTTTATAGCTACGACTATGCCAGGTATGTGTCATTGTCTATTTCACCTATTAGGAACCTGAGGTTTAGAGAAATTGTATTAGATACCTGTGGCTGCTGTAACAAATTATCATTTATTGGGCAGCTTAAAACAAGAGAAACTCATTCTGCTATAGTTTTCGAGGCCCAGAGTCTGAAATCTGGCCACTGATAGGGTTATGCCCCTTCTGGAGGTTCTAGGGGAGGGTCCGTTCTTTGCCTCTTCCAGCTTCTGGTGGCTGTTGGTGTCCCTTAACTCATGACTGCATCATTCTCACTTTCACCTCTGCACTCACCCTGCCTTCCCCTCTTCTGTTTGTGTGCCTGTTCTATAAAAATCCACGCGATTCGTCGAGGGCCTACATGGGTAACCCAGGATTTTCTCCTCAACTCAAAATCATTAATTTAATTACATCTGCAAAGACCGTTTTTACTAATAAGGTAACATTCCCAGGTTCCCAGCATTTGGCATGGATATCTTCTTGGGAGGCATTTTCTGCCTACTGCAGAGATTAAGCCTTTGTTCAGCAGTATGAATCTAGCAGAGCTGGGGATCGAACACAGCCAAGTCTGATTTAGAATCCATTCTCCTAAACCTTTACACTGACTCTTTGGAAACCACGTGGGTATTAGAGTGATGGTGAAGTTTTCAAGGCAGCTATGTAAGTAGTTTCCACCTAGACATCTAGCGTGAAGAACTAGGATGCAGTTTTTGTTGGTAGAAGTGTTTCATTACCATTTTCCTCAACAAGGATCAGCCAGTATTTATGGAGTATCCGAGCAGTTCCAGGCTCCGTGCTGGTGTGGAGACTCAACAGTGAGCAAAAACAACCACCGCTCCTCTCCTTCCAAGCTCACTGTCTTGGGCGGGGGGCGCAGAGATGGACAGGCAGCAATGCACAAATGAATGGGTGATCGCAAAACGAGAAAGAGAGGGAGGTACAGAGCAAGGAAGGCTGACCCAGGCTGGGTGTGAGGAGAACTTTTCCCTGAGGAAGTGATGTTTGAGCCCAGATTTGAAAGCTGAGTAGGCAGCAGGGAAAAACATTCTGGAAAGATGGAATGGCATATGTAAAGGCCCTGTGACAGGAGAGTGAGTCAGCCTTTTAGGAATTGAAGTCAGGCTGGAGCACCAGGTGAGGCAGCCTCGTCAGTCAATGTGATCATTTGTTTCTCTGTGTAGTGCCTGGATGTGGAGGAAGGTTCCATAAATTCTCTTATATTGCCAAGTTCTTTGAGGGCAGGGAATGTGTTTTTGCATCTCTGAATGCTCTGGCCCAGCACGGTGTCTGCTGTAGAGTATGTGCTCAGTGCTGTGCTTGTTGGTTGACTCAATGAGCCGGTAAAATAGCCATAGTCCTGCTTGCAAGACATTCTTCTTCCAAGCCAGGGGGTCAGAGGATAGCCAGGGATATTGTGGCCATTGCTTACTTCCACACGATTGTCCCCTGTGAGCAAAGGGCTGATGAAGGAGCCAGCAGTCAAAGCCTTTGTGCACATAGTTGTGAAAAAATCTGCTAAGGCCACTGGCCTGAGGAGAGAAAGCTGAGAAAATAAAACCCCAAACAGCTTCCTCAACTCTCTACACCAGGGGGGTCCAACATTTTGGCATCTCTGGGCCACACTGGAAGAAGTGTCTTGGGCCACACATTAAATACACAAACACTCGTGAAAATTGAGGAGCAAAAAAAAAAATTTAAGTAGATGTATGATTTTGTGTTGGGCCGTATTCATAGCCATCCTGGGCTGCATGTGGCCCACGGGCCACACTCCATCCCTGGCACTGACATTGACTGTGTCTTGAGGCTGTGGCAGCAGCGCCCTACTGATTCCGCCTTCTCCTGAGAGGGGAAGGAGAATGGGAGGCTTTTCTGCCAGCTGACCTTGATCTTCTGTTGCTTCATTTTTAGGGCACTGCAGCAGAAAAGGGCTAGTATTGGGCCCTGAAGGAGCAGACAGGCCCTGAGGAAGGTTTTCCCGTCTTCCACTCTGAGAGTGCTGCTTTGTTCACCACTCACGGACTGGGCTGCCTCCTGTTGGAGGAGATGTGGGTGATGTACATAATCTTTATAAATATTCATTTAGCTTCTTTATCTGAGAGGGAGCAAAGTTTATTTCTATGCAAAACCCATTCAGAAGGAAAAGGTCTTGGATGTTGCCTTAGAACTCATTCGCTGAGAGTTCTCACTGGGATGAAACCTGGCTGGTTGTTTTAGTCACACAAATGCCATGGAGATTTCATGGGCAAGGAGACGCAGGCCCGCAGGGGCCCGTGCCTGTCACTGCCACCATTCCAGACAGAAAGCTCTCAGGGCTGACAAATTGTGTCCTGGATAATGCCAACCATGTAGGGTGGTGTCAACTCAGAGATGAGTATTACTTTTTAAATTTACGCCCAAAAGAGAAATTCTAGGCCAACCCATGACCCTTGTACTTCTGTGACTATCTTTATTCCATCCCTTCCTTACTTCCCACCTCCTTCTCTCTTCTCTTTATTCTTGAGATGGGGTGTGGCACTAAAAATGGACAGTGAATCGGGAGAGTTTTGGACTGGGATCTGGCGCTGAGTAGCTGTGCCACCTGGGACGTGTCACAGAACGGCTATAGGCCTCAGTTTCCTCACGTGGATCCCTGGACTCTCCGAGGACCCTTGAGGGGCCCACTTCACATCCCTCTTGCCTCTTTCCCTGCGAGTCGGTCCCTACCTGCAAGGCCCTTGTCTTCCCTGTCCAGTCGTATTCTGCACTTTCATCCCTTTTCTCCTCTTCCCTTCTCTTTCTCATTCTTTTGGGGAGCAGATGATTCCAAGTCAGATTTGGTGCTTATCCTCTTTTGGACAATAATGGAGAGCTCTCTAAGCCCCAGTTGCTAAGAGATCAGGCAGAATGCTATGAACAAGGATTTGCACTACTTTGATTAGGACATCTTCTCCGTGATATCACAGGCTGGGGAGAAGCCAAGGACTGCCAGAATGTACCAGTTCATGATATAAAAAGGAATTGGGAAGAGAGGGACCACATAAGGCATCTCTTTCCCTTTCTTAACTGTGTTTTCATTTACTTCCCTGTCAGGGGCACAGTCCCCACGGCGTTTCTCAGAGGGAGGCCCAGGGACTCCCCAGCCGTTTCTCCTCACAGAGCTCCGGCTTCTCCCCCAACAGCCGACGATGTTGGGTAAACTCGCAGGACACTGTCTTCTTCCTTTCATCTGTTCTCCCAGATTATACCTTCTTCCCACTTTGTTGTACAAAGACAAGACCACCTTAGAACGTGGCTTCTTCCAAAGGAGCGTTTGGCAGCTTTTTCCCAAGCCTGAGGGGAGACTGCGAAGTGGTTTCTTCTTTTTCCTAATACAGGTATTAAGCTGACTTAATATTCACTTACTCTGAAAAATCCCACTTCACAGAAACATTTTTTAACACGAGCCAAAGCGTTTCTCCCTAATTCAGCACAATTGTGCCTGGTTTACATCCATTGATGTTAAATGATTTCCCGTTTAATATCAATTGGAAATGGCTGATTTCCTACCCCAAACAGTACTTAATGTCAATTATGGCAGGCAGGGCAGAGCTGTTTTTCAATTAACTACACCACTCCATTTTGTTTGCCGGAGAGTGGTGCAAAATACATGCACACAGAGCCACTTTGTGAAACAGCGACAGCGGACTCAGTATTGATTTCTCTCCCTGTTCCTGACCACTGGTTTGGCAGGTGTCTGCAGTGTGGGCATGGGTGGGGGGTGGGTGGGTGGAGGGGCTCACCTTTTCTATTTTCCCCAGGGTCCAGTCATGGTTTAACGGGAACCAATCCTTCCGTCAGAGAACCCTCTGGTGTGTTGATTACCAGAACTTGTTTGGGAAAGTACAACACTTAGCTATAAATAGTCTTGCTAGAACAGAATTCACAGAAATGTGGAAGGGGTATGGATTAATAGAGAAAATGTGACTGTGAAGTGATTCTCTAATAATTCTCAGAGAGTCTGGGCCTGGTTGCCGTGAAAGGCTGAGAATGGCAGCTAACATTTATTGAGTACCCGCTACTCTGGGCCAGCAATGTTGTGTTAGTTTGAATCCTGTCAATAACTTGTAAGAGATAGTTTATACCTGTTTCATAGATGTCCATATCTGAGGCCGATAGGATTTTCTAATGCCATTGAGCTAGCTATTCAGTGGTTGAAGCTAGAGTTCAAATCCAGGGCTGACTGACTCTATCTCATGGACCAGTCTTCCATTCTAATGAAACAAATGGGATCCAGTGGTTTCTCTTTTCCTCGGTCTAGGATCCAAAGCTTTACACCATCTTTTCTCATGCTGTCTTATGTTTCCCCACCTCTCTCTGCGTGGAAGCCTTTCCTCACACTTCTGCCTATGCTAATTCCACACCTCTCAGAGATTAGCTTGAGTTGTCTATGAAATGTTTCTTGACTGTGCTGGTTACTTTGGGTACTTCACTCTGAACTCTTCCAGCATTTCTACACTAAGATCCTTTGCTAATATTGTACATATATGGCTGCAGAAAAGTTTTTTAAGAGCAGAAACCATTTGGGTGAGGGTACTCATGGATCTGAGCTGAAATCCAGTTCTGTCATTTTCCTACCTAACTCCTTCTGCATGCAGCAAAGATGTATTAAGTGCCTACTGTGTGCCAGGCATTATGCTGGGAGCTGTTGGTACCAAGGAGTTTGTATGTCAGTGGAGCGAACAGACCCTGAAGATACAGCTTTGGTGGAGTATGAGAGTTACTATGGGGTTGCCCAAGACAGAGGCACTCAGCTCAGTGGTGGGGGAGGTGGAGGAATCAGAGAAGCTTCTTTGCATTGGACATCTTCACTGAGTTTGGAGGCTGTGGTTAAATAATAATAGGACAGGTCAGAGAGGGATGGGAACCTGAGGGAATGTTTTAGCTCAGGAGTCAGCAGCTGCTTGGGTGTTGATATCACCGGACCTGGCAGGTTTTTGAAACTCTTAAGGCTCAGTCTTTCACCTACACATTCATTATTGGGATGACGTAAGGATCAACAACAACATACGTTCACTGAGTCCTTATTCTGAGCCTTGCATGGTTATAAGTGATTTATTTGTATTAACTCATTGAATCCTCATAATGATTTGATGAGGTAGGCTAGCAGTGTGCTCATTTTATAGATGAGGAAACTGAGTCACTCAGAGTTTAATGAACTTGTCCAAAGTAACCAAGCTGGTGAGAAGTAGGGCTAGAATTCAGACCTGGTGGTCCAGCCCCCAAAAGTTAACCTCTTAGCCATTAATTTATGCTGTTTCTGCAATGAACAGCTGCCTATGAATCAGAGTGCAGTGCCTGAAGACAGCAAGCTCTCCATTATTAGTTATTGCCTTGATTTCTTTGTTTCTACATTAAAAAAGTCCTTTTTCTTCAGAAAGACAGGTCCTCTCCTTTTTAGAACATCACGTGCTCGGGTATAGGACTGTGCTAACTCTGTGGTGATCCCCTCCCCCCTCCGCTTGGGGACCTATTTCATGCTGTGCAAACAGAGAGCATATGGAACGGGACACTGAGATAAGTGCTTGTGCAGAAGAAGGTTGCCAGCCAGATTAAGAAAAAGTGAAGCTTCTTACTTAAAAGGTTTATTAGGCATCAGAAATGCAGAGGATTTCTTGTTTTGGGATTACCAAGTGGGTGGACACTCTTTTCTTAGCTACTCTTTCTAAGATGGCTCAGAAATGAGCTTTTGGGGGCCAGGGCATGTCCTCTTGAGCTCTCAGAATCTAAAATAACTCATGTATTTTGAGATGGTTTGAGCCTCATACTGTCTAATAGGAGTTTTTCATCCTGACCAATTTATTTGGAGGAACTATCAGATACTAGTGTAGGGGTTGATTCCATTAGTTGAAAAATACAATATATTATCCAAGTAGGGCTCTGACTAGCACTTAAAGATGTACTGTATTTTGTCATGTATAATGCACACCCAAATTTTTGGCCCAACATTTCAGGAAAAAAAATCTTTTCATTTTAATTTTTTAATTCAATTACTTATTTATTTATATTTAGAAACAAAACCGATTATCGTATTCCAGGGTATTATTTTGCATACAGATATTGCTATTGCTTTCTAGAGTTACACTTTTAATGCATAAGCATAAGTAAAATAATTAAAAACATTTATATAGATACAGAATTAGTACTACTCATATATAATGTGAATCCTTATTTTTCCCTCAAAAATTTGGGCAAAAAAATGTGCATTATACATAGCAAAGTGTGGTACATTTTACTTTTTTCCCCTTCCCATGTCTTCTGTTGACCTACATAAGACATTATGTATATCACACATGTTTCTGAGATATTCTGGTTTGTATAAAAACCTATGGGATTATTTAGTAGGACTGTTTGATGGGAATTTGGATTTTCTTTGAAATTCTTGTAGTCATAGGTTAATTTACATTTTTAAAACTTAAGGTGGAGAAGCCAAAGAACTTGCATGCGTAACCCATGGACATGAACTGAGTGGGGGGGAGGGGATTGCTGGAGGGAAGGAGGAACCAGGTGGAGGGGGGCAGAGGGGGAAAATTGGGGCAACTTTAATAGCATAATCAATAAAATATACTTAAAAATTGTTTTTAAAAAGAAAATCTATTAAAAAACTTTAAGTAATTACAGTCATTCATAAATTCTAGTCATGTTTATTTTACTATATGTTTTTGAGTTTTTAGGATCAACTTTAAACATTTTAAAAGGGAAGGACAATGAAAGAGGATGGACATAGGGAGGAGGGGGGACTCAAGACCTCTTAATAAGTTATGGAGTCAGCGTATTATTGTTTTTAAAAGAATAGTACCAATACAAATCTTCTGCAGTAATTTCTAGCTGAGGCAAACAAAGGGAACTCTGCTATTTGACATTGGACAGTATTTATGGGCATTATCTCATCCATCCTTGCAGTATCTCAGGATGTCACAAGAATAAATATCTTCTTGAATTCAGGCTGGCTCAAGGTCGATGCTCAGAAGCCAGACCTTTGGACTCCTTTTTACTACACATCTGACTCCCAGTGGTTGTCCTGTGCCTTGATTGAAAGCTTCCTTCTCTAGGGCGGGGCTTTCAGAATGGCAAAGAATGGACAAGAAGAGGTTTATGAAGAAATGAGAAGTCTATAAAGAATTCTTACTACGTGCCCGGCACTGTGCTAGGCAGATTTTAAACACCGTCTTAATTGCTCAAAGGAAGCCGTGTTCTCTGCACCTTATGCGCATGCCCCTTTGGTGTGTGTAGTCTTTACAACGATAGGTGGTGATTATGCCAGAGCATCCCAGGCCTTGGCAAACAGAAACTGGTATTTTGCAGAATCTGAGGCATCAAGCCCATACTATTATATCCATCTTACAGGTATGGTGGAAATATGATCTCAAGGTCCCTAGGCAGATGCTTGACATTTGCTTCGGGTCTGTCCTTGGTGCTTTTAATTTTTCACCTCCAAGGGTATCTAATCCAGCGGCTAATTAAGGGAAAAACAGAGGCAGCAGATGAGAAGTGTGACTTCTTTTTTCCCTTTCAAAGCGATTTAAACCTTTGGAAGGTACACAAATGTAGTCCTATTATTTAAGTTAATTTATAGTCCTTCTCCTGACCACCGCAAGGAATTTATGAACCTGGAAGAGCTGGAAGTCCCTTGGCAAAGTAAACAAACTGTAACTCAGGGTTGCATACTTCCAAGGAGCCTCTTTCCTCAGGTTTTATTCTCACACCAGAGGAGAAAAGATAATTTGGTGAGCTGTACTTTTTCTCACTGGGAGCAGCTCCGAGCCTGACCGCACGCTGCAGGGAGCGAGGGGCTGCCTAGGCAGCCGACTGTGGGCTAACGCAGAGAGTGGCCACTGTCCTGTTGACCACGATGAGGACAGTAAGAGCTGGCATTTACTGAGCTGTCACCGTAAGTCAGGTACCATGCTATGCGTTTCAGCCTGACCACAACTCTTTAAAATAGACACTGTTACTATCCTCATTTTACAGATGAGGAAACTGAGGCTTTTTAGATGTTTAGATATTTTTTTGCCAGAGGCAAAGTCAGAATGTGACTTAGACAGTTTATCTACAGATAGGGTGTTCAGTGCAGAATGGACTCTGGGCTTGGGGGAGATGGCATTGGATAGTGTTTTTTCTAAGGGGGAGATTTCTTGTTCTCTCTTTGTCTCCCCCACCTTCCTGAGACAGTGAGTCAGGAGGTTGGTCTTCCAGTCCAGGCCCTAGAAGGTGCTGCCACCTGATCTGGGACAAATTCCTCCCCCTCTTCTGGTCCCAGTTTCCTTACTGATAAAATGAGAACGCATAGGAAGCTGATGTCTGGGGCCCGTGGCTCTCAGTTTCAATGGCTTCAGGATTCTATGAACCAAGACGATCGATCTTTGCCTTTCAACCCCTCCCTCCTCTGCCCTTGTGTGTGGGTCAGCGATGCTTCTCTTGGATGTGCAAGGCACTGAAAAGAAAGAAAGTTGTTTTTTTTATGTGCTGTATACCAGACGACCTTGATGTGATGGACTGTGGGATCCGGTGACACTGCACACTCAGTACTATTCAACACTTCGCCTGAAAGGGAGGAAGGAATGGATTTATTGACTTGCGACTTTGACTCGGGCCCGTGTATCAGGGCTGTTATTATGTGGAATGATTAGGCTGTAGTGGCAGGGACAAGTTAAACTAGAACAACAAAAGACCTCCTTAACCTTTACCTGGACACAAGGCCATTCATAATGACTTGCATAGTTTGGACAACCAAGTCTCTCCTGGAGCACCCAATACTTTTGCAGCCCCAGCAAATGAGCAGGAAAGAGGAAGATGAATGGGTGAGGGGGACGGAATGCAATCCAATTCTGCATAGTCCTGTTTAGAATGCTGAGTTCAGGTCCGTGTCAAAAAACAGCAATGGCTTAGAGATCATCATCATTTTCTTTGGCTTGAAAAGGAATTTGAAACCAGATACAATGGTTGCTCACTGAGAAAACTTCCAAGTATTTGTATTCACTAGAGCAAATTATGCTGTTTCTGAAAGGTGTTTTCCCTCTTGAAGGAACCACATGCCTTCTATTAATGTGAAAGGAACTGGATACATAGAGCTTTCTCTCTCTCTCTCTCTCTCACACACACACACACACACACACACACTCACACACACACACTCAAACACAAGGTCTCCTTGAAAAGCTAAGGTGTCTGCAACCATCTCAGACTTCTCTCACTTCTGAAAGAACTCTTCCCTTCTAGCCCAGCTCCCTGGCTGAGACAGAGGAGCCATATCTTTTGGTGAAATGGCTACAACATCAATCACTTACAATACTGGGTAGATGAGGTTCTAGTCAGACACCTTTTCATAAATACTAGGTTTTAACAGAGCCAGAAAGGACAGAAGAATTAGAGAATCAGTGTATGAAGTTTGAAGAGACTTTATCAATCGCCTGACCCAAGGGTAAACAGACTTTTTCTTTAAAGTCCAGATGGCAAATATTCAAGGCTCTGCAGGCCAGTCGGTCCTTGTCACAAATACCGAGGGCTGCTGTTATAGCAGGAAAGCAGCCACGGACAATGCGTAAACAAGCGCGTGTGCCTGTGTTCCATAAACTTGACTCAGGAAAACGAGTGACAAGCCAGATTTGGTCCGCAGGCTGCAGTTTGCTGACCCCAGTCTAACCGATTGATCAGATGATGAAGACTGAAGCCAGGAGATGTGAAGGGGCTGATCCTGGGGCCAACTCAGCCATCTGGCCATGGAGACAGGCCTGGAGATTCGTGGAGGGGCATCGGATGTTTAATTCCAGGGTCCCTGGTCTGGAGACTTCCTTCAGTTTTGTGGTCTTAGTCCACTTGAACTCATTAATATTCTAAAGCAATTGGTTGTAAAAATTAATTTATAAGGTGCAATGTGGAAACCATGCTTGGTTAATGTAAAGGTCATGGCTGGGGGTGAGCTGAGATATGTGTGTGCTTGTGTGTGTATGTTGGTGACCTTGAAACCAAACACTCCCTCACACACATCATCCAAGTAGGGTCTGACCACATCCATGGGTTTACATGAGCCCGTGGGCAGAAATGTAAATCCTTTCCATCACTGGGGGTCAGACTTAGGCAAACATGCCTGGGAGGACTCGGGAGGGGGTTAGTACAACAGATATGAGACTACAGTGGGGCTTTAAGAGAACACATGCGTGTACACCCGTGTGCATGTGAACACACACAGTGGGGAAGTTTGGTAGAAGTGGCCCAACTTAATCTATTTGGAGAAGGATGGTACAAACATGCTCTTGCTATTATATAGAAAAGCTTTTCTTCTACGATACCCACTCCTCTATGGTACTATAGGATTCTAATCTTGCGGAACCAATGGTATTATTTTAGAGACTGCCCTTTGAAGCAGGCCAACTTGTCCGATTGCTTTGGGGTGAAATTTGAGGAAGAGTCCCCGCCCATCTTTAAAAATGTACAGAAAAGTTGGAAGAATTATGCAGTGACCACCAGGTTTCACAATAGTTGCTTGCTCTATATGTAAATATCTAATCACACACATATTTATATACACACAGACATCCACACATATACGTCCTGAACCTTTTGAAATGAAGTTGCAGGCATCATGACACTTCACCTAAATCCTTCTGAATGCACTTTCTGAAATGGAAACATTCTTCTAAATAACCATATTACCATTATTATACCTAAGAATACATTTTGAAGTCTCCAAGATGTCACTTTTAAGTAGTTAAATTTCGGTACCAGGATGCAATCAAAGTTTACACATTACATTTGTTTATAATATTTATTTAGATTCCTTTAATTTACAAGAGTCCAACAGCACCCCTAATTTTCTTAAAGAGTAAAGATTTTCTTTTGAAGCTAACAGAACAGCTGTCTTATAGAATACCCCATCATCTGAATTTGCTCGATCATTTTCTCTTGGTGCCATTTGATTTGTGCTTCTGTGCCCTGTTGTTTCCTGTGACTGAAGTTAGCACAAAAGGCCATGCAGGATTCCCATCAGACCTTGATGTCTAGAATGCTTTACAGGAGGCTCTATGTGCTTGACATTGCTTCTCACCAGGGTGCCTATGGGTCAGGACATCCCACTCTCTTTGTTCTCGAGTTTGATCATTTGGCTAAGATGGTGGGCATAATCATTCTCCAAAGTAGGCTTATCTTTTTTCCTTAGATGATACATTGAAATTTTGTAACTATCTTGTTCCTCATAAACCTCCACCTTACAGTTTTAGCAAATAAAAATATAGATGCCCAGTTAAGTTTGAATTTCAAATAAGCAACGAATAAAATTTTTGTATAAGTTTGTCCCAAATAATTCATGGGGTTGTATGTATACTAAAAATTTTGTTGTTGTTCGTCTGAAATTCAAATGCAACTGGGCATCCTGTATCTCATCTGGCAAACCTGGTCTCTCAGAGCTTCACCTGTGGTGTACTGAGGGCGGGGCGCTGTGGAAAAGGAGGAGAGAGGGGAAGATACCAAATGCTAAAGACAGACTACATAGATGTGGGGAGACATCTAAAGACAAATTTGTACCTCAAGGTTTGGGGAAATGCGGTTGGAGATGCTGAAGATGCAATTGCAGAGGATGGGGCTGGTCACAGCGACACATGAAGGAGCTCTGAAAGGATGCTCAGTTCAGGCAGCGCGTACTCTTCTGCTTCCTACCGCATTGACCCCCTGGGCGGGCTGTAGTTCAAGACAGAGTAGTGTTCTAATGGTTATTTCTCTATTTCTTCAATGGCTTTTAGAGAGTAAAAGGGCCTTGAAGCTTGGAGTCTAGGGAAATGGTATGGATCAGTGTTTCCCTAACATCAATGTTTATACAAGTCATGCGAGGATCTTGCGAGAATGCCGTAGGTCTGGGCAGGGCCTGAGATTCTGATTTTCTAACAAGCTTCTGCTCGATGCTGATTTCTCACATGGTCTTCCACCTTTCCAACGTGATGGCTGAGTGAATGGTATTAGAGCCAAAGACACCTGGTTCCAGGTCTTCACTTTGCAACTTGTCATCTTCGTGTCTTTGGGAAAGTTACACGATCTTTCTAAACTTCAGCATCCTCTTCTGTAAAATAGTATGAGTTATATCGAGCAAACAGGGCTGATGCAAGGATTAAGTCAAATAGTGGCCACAAAGGGCTCACGATGCTGGCCTAGTATGTTATGAGATATACAATAAATATTTGCTATTTTTATTAATATGAACATTAACCTGATAGGCCAGATGAGTAGATATCTCCGAGCTCGTGTATTTTACTCTCTTGGAGTGGAGAGCCCCCCCCCCCGACTCGACATGATTTATTACACAATATACCAAGTGCAACAGACAAAGGGGGCAGCTGTCTTCTTATTCAGAGTAGTATATTGCTTCCTAGAAAAAAACCCCACATATTTTCCAGAGGGGACAACTGATTAAGAGCAGTGAGTTCTATGAAGGGAAGAAAGCTGTGAGATATAGAACTAGTAGCAGCCTTGAGATCTAAAAAGTAGCAGGTGAGGGGGAGGGAGGGGTCAATAAATAATAAGCCAACTGGAGTGTGCAACAGTGTGGTGTTATTTAGTGTGAGGGACAAACAGCCTTACCTGGTTGCGAAGCTAATACTTGAATCCAGTTTTCTAAAGAAAATTAGAGATAACACAGCAGGGGCTGATACCTGAGGACAGTAGAAATTCATTAGAAACAAATGACACTTTAGGCACTTTTGATTCCACACAGTAAAGGGTTTCTTTCTTGGGGGTTTTGGATGACTCCTTCCATTGTATAATGATGGCAATAGAGCCGGACCATGAGAGATTTAAGACCTGTAATCAGAGCTGTGAGTTTGGGAAGGCCTGTGCATCTGTACATCTGACTGTACCTGAGATTTTAAGCCAGACAAATTTGAATCTCTGTCCCAGGTGCGAGAGAGGAGTGGCCAAGAGAACTAGCTCCGGAGTCAGATTGCCTGGGTTGAAATCCATGGTGATCACTCATTAGCCATGTGACCTTGGGCTAATTATTTAACCTCTCTGTGCCTCAGTTTTCTCATCTGTAAGATGGGGATAAGAATCACAATATTTTTCTTATGGCATTGTTGTGAAGTTTAAATAGTTAAAACTACATAAAGTATATAACTTAGTGCTCAATAAAATAGTAGCTCAGTGAGTGACATCCTTACTGATTCCTCAATTACTATGTAAATGAGAGTTGATTCTTTCTTTGCGTGTCCAACCATGAAAGCACAATATTATCTTTTGGGGGTACGTCTTTATAAGCAGCCATGATAGTATCTTGCCCCTTGTTTAAGCTGCAGGGCAGGGCATGTAGCAATTTGAACTGAAGAGGTCTGGCTGGTTGAAGTTGAGGCAGAAGTGGGGAGATTGTGGTGAGGGGTACTTGCAGGGCCTAAGCAAGAGGTGTGGCAATATCGTGGTACATGAAGCCAGATGAAGCACTGAAGGGACTCATCAGGTCACCTGATTCAGAAGGTCAAGACTGAGACCACCTAGTTGATGGTTGCAATGGAATGTGAGAAACTGATCCTATGTGGGTCGCAACAGGGTCAGGCAGGCTGGGATGTGCTGGTGAACTCAGACCAAGACCTTACTGCCAGCTATTGTTAGGCCAGCTGTCCCTCCAGTTACACAAACCTTAAACCTAGAGAGATCATCTTGACAACCCTAACCCCCATAGCTAATCCAGAGCCTTTTGCTCCTAATTTGCATTTACTTTCCCCCCATTTCGACCTCCAGCACCACCCTTAACCAAGCCATATCATCTTTCACTTGGACTATGAGAGATTCCCAACAGATCCCTCTGCTTCCTTGCTGTCTTCCTTCCTTTCTCTCTCTACCTGCAGCCAGAGGGACTTTTTCTAAAACTCAATATGATTACGTGGTAGCCTGTAAAAGCTTTTCATGGTGCTTAGGACAAAATCACAATTCCTAAAGAATGTGGCCAAACTCCCGTGTATTCATCTGCACTCCTGTCTTCTCCCAGGTGCCCCATCAGCCTGTGTCCCGGCAACACCGGCCTTCCTTCGGCCCTACCGCTCACCGCAGTGCGCCCTGCTCTTGGGCCTGCAGTTGCCTCTGCCTGGGGCACTCTTCCCTCCTTTCTCTACTCAACAGCTTCTAATCCTCCCAACCAGGAGCCAAGCATCAGGGATATTTCCCAGATCTCCCTGATCAGGTCAACCCTGCCTTCCCACTGTAGGCCATCAGAGAACTCCATGAGTTTCTCCTTTTTTTTTTTTACAGTTAAAATTATATGTTTATTTGCAATTAATAATTAATAAGCTCCATTAAGGCAAGAATCATGTTTGGTTTTACTCAGCATTATATCTCTAGAGCAGAGCATGATGTTTAGTCCACGCTAGGTGTCTGATAAATGTTGGTTGACTGAATAAGTGCATGCATGCATGAATGGGTGCGGTACTGAACAAGACGGGACTCAGGCAGAATCAGGCTATGGGATTATATGACAATATAGATTCATCGGGTGGCATTGGGGAAATGAGTCATTTTACCAGGAAATGGCTCAGATCTTCCTTGATTGGTCTCATTTGTAGAGCTGACCTTTCAGGCCATGAGGGGTCTTCACTCTCATGAGGTTCCAGAATGCAGAGGCTGCATCTGGTTGGTTCATCTCCATCCTCAACTCAGTGTGTGGCCTGTGGTGGATACATAATTCTTTTTTTTCTTTTGCCTAATGAATGAATGAATCACTGCTCAGGGGGGATAATGCTCCCACATTCTCATTTTATCTACAATTTTACTGGTAGGCAGTTGGGCTGGGATGTCTGGTTTCTACTGGGGTTGGTGTAGCTGCTGCCTCTGACCATGTCTTCGAGCCAGTTTTCCTTGGGAAAGGGTTCTGAACACTGTGTCTTGGGGTTTTAGGCTATTCACCAGCTGACCTTTGGCTATATTGTGATGTTCCAAGCCCTCTCAGTCTGGGGTGAGTTGTTTTTTTTTTAAAGATTTTATTTATTTATTTTAGAGAGAGGGTGAGGAAGGGAGAGATAGAGGGAGAGAAACATCAACTGGTTGCCTTTCGTAAGCCCCCAACCAGGGACCTTTCCCTCAACCTAGGCATGCGCCCTGACTGAAAATCAAACCAGTGACCTTTCCATCTGTGGGACACCAGCCCACTGAGTCACACCAGTCAGGGCTGGAATGACTGTGGACCAAGGCTGTTGTCCTTCCCTTGGACACTAAGCTGGGTCAGGAATCCTCCTTCTGTCCTCAGCCTGGGAGTACCTCTGTTTCCTCAGTCCTTCTGAGGAAATGGCTTTTCCGGAAAGAATAGGCCCAGGCCCCAGTTTCTTGGCAGCCAGAACTGGAGGTAGTATGTAAGCTGAGCCTCATCCTTTCTGCTGCACTTTACAAATATCTCATCCTTTATTTCCCTCCAACAACATGCGATGACCCTTTGGCGAGTCCTTAGTGCTAAATTTCTTTTTTATGGAGGCAGCAGTAAAAACTCCAGGGCCTCCGATAGGCCATGCTGGGATGCAGAGCGGATGTAAATCACTCGAGCATTGGCCGGATTCGGTTGACAGATTTCTAGGTTCAATGAAACTTTCCTTTCCCAAATAAATCAAATTCTGGCCTATGACCATCTAAGCCGGGAACACTTCTGAAGTGTCTGAATTGAGGCTGAGCTTGGAGGCTGTCCTGCGGGGGTGACGGGCATGGATTTTGTAGTGAGCATGCAGGAAAACTCACCCTGCAGACTTTTGCACTTTCCCTCTTGCTTTCGCCATTGTTCCTTCCCTTAAACAAAATGGATGCAGCGCACATACGAAGGAAACCGAGCAGGTCTTGGAATAAGCATTCGGAGTTGAACCCAAGCCTTGGTGGTGGAGACATTTTTATTTGAAAAGAAGTGTGTGTGTATGTGCATGCACAGTGAAGGTTCTCCACAGCCACAAAGAACAGCTATGTCTGAGTCCTTATAAGGGATTTGTACGTGGAATGGTGTTGAGAAGACTGGCTTTTGAGATCACTTGGAATTTTAGGGTTGTCCCCGAAGTGTCAGTTATCTTGCTGTACTCAAATAACCTTGAGAGTTAGACAGGGGCATAAACTCCTTTTCACCGGGGGCCACATCAGCCTTGCTGTTGCCTTCAAAGGGCCGAATGTAATTTTAGGACTGTGTAAATGTAACTACTCCTTAACTAGGGGCAAGGAGCTCGGCACTGCCGCCGGGTAGAAACAAGGTGCCGGGCCAGATAAAACAAGGTGGAGGGCGGGATTCGGTCTGTGGGCCTTGTGTTTGCCACCTGTGTGTTAGAGGGACTTGCCTGTTGGTTTTGGACTCATTTTATCATTTCAAATGGCATATTTTTCCCCATCATAAGCTAAGTGCCCATGAGCCTATTTACTGTAGGAGTCCCAAACACAGACCATAAAGGGACACAAGGTGTCCAGAATGGGTAATTTAGCAAGTCACTCACCCCACCTCTTACCTGTGGGGGAGCCATCAGGAATGGAAATGTGCAGCTTCTCCGAAGCCAGATATAAGTCAGGTGGGGGACTCACTGACACTCACTAATGGCCCAGTTACCACAGAATAGCGCAGTGCCATTAACAACTGATTATACACATTATTGGGTAGCTCACAGCTAATGGGACCTGTCACAAGATCTCAGAAGACTGGGCTTATGATCTGTTGATAAATAGGTGCGTGGTACACGTGGGTCAGTCATTTCCTTGTTAAGAAGAAAGGAAGAAAGGAAGTGACAGCCCCAGCAGCCGCACTGAGACCAAGGCCGCGCGTCTGCCTGGAGGTCGGTGTTGGGACACAGGGACCGGGAGCGTGCCGGGGAGCACTGGGATGGGTCTCCACTCCCGTCCTCCAGGTATAAAGGGTGGCTTTATGCGAGGCAATGCCATGGGGATTTAAAAAGTACTTTGGAACTTCAGCATTCCAAGGGAAGGTGTCCCCCGCCTAGCAGTCCCCTTGGAAAGCTAGGAACTAGCTTTTCTTTTTATATTTTCATTGTGGGTTTTTTTTTGGGGGGGGGGTATTCTTTTTGTGTGTGCTCCACTGTGTCAAATCTTTGAAGGAGGTGTTTGCAAATGTGAAATAGACAGGGATGGGAATATCACTGCAGACTAGTACTGTGTAGTTTAAACAATGGGTGAGGACCACTTCCCGTCCTGACACAATGATCCAGGGCGACAGTGAAGTAGATCTGAACTTTAGACCACGAATACAGGTGGGCAATATTATTTTATGTAAATCACATTTTATCTGTGTTAGCTCAGAAAAGAAATTTAATCTCATTCATTTTGGCTGAGGGAAGGAGGGTGAGTACATTTCTTGGGCCCCTCTGGTATGACTCCACCCTGGGTATTGTTTAGCCTCTAACTTGCATTGGTTCCTGGAAGCCTGGTGAATGCAATGCTTCCTCAGCAACACATTTTGCCAAAGCTGGGAGTCCTTTCGTCTAGGGCCAGCCTCCTTAGGTGCATGATGCCAACTGTCCATGAGAAGCCCTGTCACCTCCCCAGGGTATTGCAATAGACCCCGGAGTCTCACTCACCTCTGGTCCCTTCTCAGTCTTTGGAAACCCAAAGGCATTTTTGGTTTTCTTATGTCTCATGAAGCTCAAACTTTTAGGGGAAAAAAGGCCAGATAGGGACTTCTCTGCAGGCAATTTTTCTTTTAGTTTTTATGATGCTTTGCTGAAATAAGGGGACACAAAGAGCCTGGCTCTCTTCGGAAAGCAAGCAAGGGGAAGTATAGTGGAAACAAAACACATTAATATCTCATTCCATTATGTGACTGTGATAAAGATGGTCATGGCCGGTGATGAAGATACTGCATGCTGCTGTAGAATTTCAAACCGCTACCTTGTGTGATCCCTACAGGAGGCCAGTAAGACCAGATGGTATGCCAAAAGGAAATGAAGACTCAGAGAGGTTTTGTGAGTTGGCCAAAGCCACACAGCAAGTTAGCTGCAAGTTCTCATTTGTTGGTTCAACATAGTTTTCTCTGAAAGAGGCCGTGTGTTGCCATTTTTGTTTGTTAGTTTGGAGAACACCAGACTCAAATCTTCTGGAGCAGAGTGACTGAAGCTGACTTAGACAGTCGTGGAGAGGTGCGGTCTTGAACACCCAGGGCTGTTATGTTAACAAAAGGAATCCTGAGACTCACAAAACCCCGCAAAATGCACCTGCTTTCTGGGTAGGAGGGGTACCTATTAGGTCAGACTGAATTTGACCCCCTACCATAGGAGATGGGCTCTCCTGGAAAGGAAAGAAAGTTTATTTTGGTGTTATTTTTCTCTGCATCAATCTCCCTAAACTTCTGCTACTCCTTTTCTTGAACCAGGACTAGCTGTTTACTTAATTATTCTGACAGTGAAAATGGTTAAGGGTTGGCCAGAAGAGGCAGAAAAAGATTGTGCTAGAAGGAAAGAGAAATGTTCTATATTTCCAGGGAAACACAGATTTATTTTAGTTTTAGTAGTTCTTATTCACATTCATCCAAAGTAATTAATGAAAACTAGAAGAAGGCCTGTACCCAAACACACGCACAGCGATGCACACACACCCTCTCTCACACACAGACACACACAGGCACGCCCCTTCCGAGGATGTTTTCACTCTCACTTGAATTATGTTGAGCTGTTTGGTCTATTGGTTCAGTACCCCAAGCCTAGTGCAGTATTGTCATCCCTTGCTTTACAACACAGTCATTATATCCCTAAACCACATTGTGATACACGGTGCCTTCTGTTTACGACTCCCGAAACTCCCACTCCATATATCACCTGCCATAAAACCCATCAAACTGCTGCTACTAAAATGGTGCACAGTGGTCTAAGCAGGAGCCAGGCAAATTGTGTGATACCCTACTGTGGTTAATGAGAGTGAAAATGTGGTTAGGATTTTATTCAGGCGATGTTCATTTGCAGGGCCGTCGTAGTGAGGTGGCAAAGAAAGATTCTTTTGTTAACTTGAATGACAATATATTTTCTACTGTATGGAGTGGCTCAGTGCAGAGTTTGCAAAGTTATTTGTCAATTGTAAATAAGTCAAACTGTGACCTTGAACGACTAGACTTTTTTATTGCTTGGGGGTCTTAAAAACTAATTAATATACTGAAATTGTTAGATTGAGTATCTGAAACCTGTTGCCAGATTTTAAAATATAGTAGTGCAATTTGACTCTAATAAAGACAAAAAAAAAGTTAAAGCAGAATGCCTCTTTCTGTAGCATAGATACAATTTATTGTGTCTTCTACCTGGGAGACTTGAAAAAGGAAGTTGGAAGACAGGAGAGAAGACATTGTACCTTTTGAATTTTTTGCATTTTTCTGAAACCTGCACATCGGCAGAACTTTCTTAGTAATGTCTGAGCCCCTGAAAGATATGTAAGAATCTTTATTCAAAAATAATTAGAGCAATTAAACATAGCTCTGTAAATAATGTTAAACATTTGTTCTGTAAATAATGTTAATTCAAAGGAATTCTCACCTCTCCCCACACCGTCTGTCTCCCTATCTCTAACTCAAGAGCTAAGACATTTTGATCCCACAGAAAGGATCTCTTAAAAATCATTCACTAAATACAGGTATTTCACTCAAGGAAAATAACATAAACTTTTCTTTCGTTAGTGCGTGACACACCTTGTTGTCTCACAGCTCTTTCTTCCCCTTTAAACAACTAATTGTGTGGTGTGGAGGACATGTATGGCTAATGATACTTGAAAACTTTGTTCCACAAGCCTCGATCCATTTATGAAAACTTTAAAGAAAAAGTGAGCACAGCGTATGTATGGCATGTCTGATCTCATTAGCTCACTAATTCATCATGGAGGCAGAGCTTGTCCCTGGCAGGCTCTTGCCTCTCTATTCTGACCTTCTCCACCGCTCTCCCCAGGGTGCCTGGGGAGCTGGGGCTGCCCGTGCAGTGGTGCCATCCTCACTGCCAAAGCTGGCATGGGCACCCCACCGACCTCCAGCTCTCTACGACGTGCTTCCTGTATCTCATTCGCTTGGCACACACACAAAGACTGCGAAATGGGTTGTAGTGCATTTCCCACTTTACAGGTGAAACAAATATGAGACCCACGGAGATGAAGTAATTTTCCAAAGGTCAAGTTTGTGGTAGGAAGAGGCAGGACCTATCCATGGCCCTCTTTTCTGTACACCTTTCTTCTTCCTCCTTCCGATCGCCTTCTCCTGGGTTCTCTCTACGCCAGCCCTCTTCCCTCCACCCTTTTCTCTCAGGCCCTGTCCTCCTCTGGGGAAAATGCGTGGCCAAGGGAAGAGTTACACAGCCCGTCCCCACTCCCATGGAAGCCTCTGCCTTGATATCAGTGCAAGGCTCTTGTTTCTTGGAGGTCCCTAAAATGGCATTCTTCCTGGGAATGTCACATGCCACAGCCTCAGCAGAAAAGCTGTTGGAAGGGAGGCACTAAGCCTGCTTCTTAAGTGTTACTGTGGGCTGGGCTGGCCCACAGTGAACAGATTTCCTTAGAGATGCGATGCACGCCTCTGTATTTGTATCTTGACAATCTTAACCATGGAAGGAAGTGGAGTTAATATCGCCAGGAAGGACTAAATAGAGGCTGAAAGAAGAATCCCATAAAACTTTCATGGGTGATACCTATAAATTCTGTGTACTTTCAGGAGGTTCATCCACCCCAATACTACCTCACTATAAGGCCGAGACAAACCCATCATCCAGGGAAAAACAAAGAGTGGCAAAGGAAGAAAATGATGTGCCGTGGGATGGCTGCAGGTTATGGGGCGGCGTTTTCAGGCTGCACCCTTCTGTGATCTGCTTGACTTCTTCAGGAGAAATCTGATTTCAATTGTATCATATTGTTTTTAAAAAATTCCACCCCCAAACAGCACCACAAAAAGTAAATTAAACTATAAAAAGTGCATTAAGGTGAGGGTAAGAATCTAAGTTACTGGCCCAGAAACAAGTCAAATCGGAGATAAGAATAGAACTTGTAAGTTGCTCTAGTTAGACATTACAGATGCCACCAGTATTTATAATTGCTTGATATAAAACAGTCTACTTTGCAGTGGATGCTGACATCATCAGCGTAGCACTTAAGACTTGGGGATCTCCAAGTACTTTATAAGCATCCCTTTACTTATTCAGCTCTTGTGGGAAGTCAGATAAACAGAAAGAACCATTATCTAAGCCACATGGTAGAAGCATTCCAGTTGGAAATGAATTCTCGACGTGGGGGCTTCGTGATGATTTGGGGACTAGCAAGGTATTGTTGGCCCTCAAAAGGCTTGGATACATTCTCTCTCTGACTCAACCCTCTCATACATTGTAATTCATAATTCTGGTATTACAGATCCGTATTAAGAGAGGCAGTTAAAGAGGGCTATTTATATTCTAGCCTTGGAGGTGCCATTAACTAGCCATGTGACCTTGGCTTATTCTCTCTCCCATGCCTACTGTCCAAGGTTATTTTGAAGATCAAGCAAAAATAATAATAATAATGTGGTCAAACCTAGGGAAGTCTAGAGCACAAAACAATTGTATTATAATTATAATAAGGAGTAAGGGAAGAAAAACAAAAGAAATATATAATTAAAAAATTAAGCTGAAGATCTGTCACAGTATTTTGCAGGCATGTAAACATAATATCAACTTTAATGCAGGTATGGTTGTACCCTTCCTAATTATTTCTTACACCTGGATGTTGCCCATGGGAAAATTCTCTCAGAGGCCATGCATTTAGGGTCTTGTATATTTTCAGGTTTCCTTATTAAGTAGAAACCAGAAACCTTTTTATGTCTCCCTGGGGACACCTCCAGAGCTTGTATCAGCAAAAAAGAAATCATAACCTGAGGTGTTGGGGTTAGAACAGAAAGTCTGAAGGGGTTCAACCCTGGAGAAGTGGGAGACCCCTTCACCTGGCTGGCCTTGTGGGCTGCGCAGCCCTGTGATCTTCTCCTGGCTACGGAATGGTCATCGTAGTTAAAAGGAGCTTTGACTTTTTAAGGAGGAAAGAGTTGAGAGGGGTGTGTGTGTGCTGATAGAAAAGTTTGGGTCTCTTCATTAGCAATAGGAAAGAAGTAGCAGAGAGGGAGAAGGAAAAAAATTAGCTAACAGATACTACTCTGGTGACACAGAGTATTGTGTCATATGTTATCTGTGATATTTTCTTTTAAAGAGTTTGGATGTGGCCATATATTTTATTGCTAATTGGTTTTAGGCTCACCAAATCACTCTTTCTGATGGTTAACCCACCATGTTTTCTTTGTTTTGAGCTGGGTGCTCTGGGGTTTGAAAGAAATGGGAGTCATGGTCATTGACCCAGAAAAACATATGGACTGGTCAAAGAGAACGTGTTGGTAAAAAGAGCACAAAGTTCGAGAGTTTGCAATTAAGTGCTGCATGAAGTGGCAATGACAACCCATGCTTAGGGGTTCAGAGAAAGCAGAATGCTGGTGCTGGAGAAACTGGCGCCGAGATGCAGATAGGGAGGCCTGAGGTGCTGGGGCCAGAAGTGGCAGAGAGGTGTGGGTGGAATCGGGAGAGACTCACCTCCATAAACACCTTGGTTCTGTGAGCCTGGGACCAGCAGGGGGAGCACAAGGTAATAAACAGCTTTCGTTTGAGAACTTGGACTATGCTCTTTGGAGCTCCAGGAAAAAAATGGGATCACTCACTGCCGTCTTCCTCCCTTTACCTGCGGTTTTTCAAAGCGTTCCATGTCTTGCTCCCCTGCTCACTTACAAAACTCGTGCAGGGTAAATGCAGAAACAAACCCCAAACCAAACTAACCAAAGCAGCCCACAAGCGAACAAAGCAAATCCAAACAAGGACTAAACAGTGACATTCAGTTCTTAAACGTTCTTTCAGCAACTTCAGTCCTCTGGCCTCCCAATGTTTTGAATAATCAGGTGAAAAGCAGAGCTCACAGAGTGTTACATAGTTCAGAGTCTGTCACCTGAACATTTTCTCTTCCTTGGGGGAGATGAGCAATTTAACAAAATACAGCAAATTAAGGACTGTGAAAAAGGAGACTTGGGGGAACTCGTGATATTTATAAGGCTTCAGTGGCTACCATAAAGAAGGCTGCGGCCTCATGTTTATTCTCAGCCGAACCACTTGAAATCTTTAGATACTTGGTCACACATGGCCGTAGATGTGTTCAAGTGAGGCTCCAGCCTAACTGAGCTGGCTCTGCCCCACTCTCCATGGCCCTTTGCATGAGTCTTCCATCCGTTCCTCAAAGAAACACAGCTCTGCCTGCCTTGGGGCCTGTACACATGCTGTTTCCACTGAAACCTCACTCTCCAGCTCCTCTTCAACCTTTGTTTTGCCTAGTTAATTCCAACTCAGTGTTCACAACCAACTCAGGTGTTACTCCTTAGGAAAGTCACCGATAACCTACCCACCAGGTTTGTCTACCATGCACTTTCAAGGCATTTTGTACTTTTTATTCATAGCACTTAACGAAGTTTGTAATCACGTATGTGTATATGTGTGACTATTGCATTCAGCATCCTTCACCTCTCTAGATCGAAAGCTCCGGGATGCAGGGACTGTCCTTTCACATGCCATTAGCTCCTCAGCAGGAGATACAGTGCTTGGTACCTCATAAGGCTCAATAACCACTTATTTATTGGATAAAAAAGAAAGGGCTTAATAATTATCAACAGCTAACAGCAGGTGTTACATCCTGCTAGGAGATATGGGAGTAGGAAGAAGAATCAAGACTTGGAGAAGACAGTAACATCAGTAGGGCCTTGACAAATACCAGTTTTTAAGAGGAGGGGTGGAATGGGGAGGAGAGTGGGTAGGGCACTGGGAGAGAGGGTGCACAGTGCTGCTGAGGGCTGTGTGGGGACATATGGCAGAATGCATGGGGATATTGCCCTATGCCTCAGGTAGGTTGAAGCCCTAGTCATAGTTCAATGGACTAGGATCTAAAGAATGTTACTGATTACGCTAGTTTTTCTCCATTGGCCTCCCAGCCCTGAATTCATTCTACACTCTTTACATCCTGCTCAGTGTCCTAGAGGCTGACCCTGGCTTCCGATTGGATTTGGGTATTGGAAGGCATTGGGTTGGACTGGTGGGAGGGAGAAAGGAGAGAGAAGGTGGGCGCACATCCTTGCTGGCAGCTGCACCTCTGCGTCACCCTAACTCCCGCTCTGTGGTCCTCACCCTCGGCCTAGCTCTTACAGGTCTCAGGAGACCATTTCCTACCTTCATTCCATCAGCCTCCTGTGCACCTGAGTCTCTGTGTGCCTCTCTGCTTGTTCTTTGGTCTTTGTTTGTTTCCTTAATTCTGCTTACTCCTCTGTCAGTAGCCCTTTCTTTCAAGTCTCCTCATTTGAACTATCTGGAGACAATTCGGTTTCCTGCTGAGACCCTGACTCATGCACTTACTCTCTCCATGGCATTTGCTCACATGTTGCATTTCGGTGCAGTGTTAGGGACAGGACCACCTGCCAACAGGCAATGTGATTACAACTGGCTGTTTGTCTAGATTCACATTAGAAACATCCTCTTCACCTCTGGCCAGCACATTGGCAGCTAGATTCTTGGCTCTGTCAATAGAGGGAGAGGTGTCTCTTTCCACTTTTACTCTGCATGTGAGGCTACACTGTGAACGACCTGGTCTCAAATCTAAAATCTGTGACTGAATACGTGTGACTTAGGAAACCCCAAGCTGACAGGAACATGGAGAATAGAATCATTAACAGGTAAGAGTGCTTATTAGATACCCAGTCTGCAAAATTCAGGTCACCAATTTTTTTTTAACTGGATTACTTCACCGGCTACCTCACTTATCTAACTTATTTTGCTGGTGCAGACCCTGGGTCTAACCGCTCCCGCCCCCCAAAGTATAGCAAAGTAGAACAGGAGGATATGGGTGTAAGAGAGTCTTTCCTGGTTCCAGTTCTATTTTGATATTATTGGCTAGTTAGATTTTCCTTCTTAGACATATTGAACGTATACCTGTAGATCTATAAAATGTCCAATTAAGAAACCAAATGAAAGTGTTCAGGAACCAACTCAGCTACACTGATACATAATGTAAGGCCTTAAAAAAATAGAAGAGAATAATTTAAATATGTTTTTAAACTTATGGCACAATATTTCTTCTGACACTCCCCTCACCCAACTCCCTGCCAGATACCCAGCACAAGGAAATACTAAGAGTGAATTTTCTAAATTAAGAATTGAGAAATGACCCACTTACAGAAAATCAAATGCAGTCTCTCTCACGTTCTTCAAGTACCCGAAGAAAATATACAGAAGGGCTCATTTTAGAATTCGCCACAGAAAGGGCTCACACTTGATCTGTGGAATCCTGTTCACGGAGGAAGTCTTTGTGTGTAGGGTGGAATGTTGGAACGGAAGGCTCAGGGGCCTGGATCCTGTCTTCACTTGGGTTTAATGGGACTGGGCTTCATGTCACCTAGAACTCAAAGACCTGAAGGACAGAAATATGGTGGGGATTGAAGGTGGAATGGTGACCCGATTGCTTATTCTAATTTTAGTCTCCTTCAGATTATTTTACAGAAAATCTTGTGTTATACAACTTGTATGTTCCTGAAACTAGACTCATTTTGTTTCTTTTGAGGTTATATAATGGTTTCTCTTGCATTCCTGAGGAGGAATTCCTACTCAGAGGCCATTGTCTGTAACCCCGGGGCTTCAAAGGGCCCTGACGGGGGCCCTCCCGGCACTCCCTGTGTACTGGCCCTACTCCTCCCTCAGTCTACGGTGGGGCTAAACACAGATAAACAGAAATAGCTGGGCTGTACCAGAATTAAACCTCCTTATATTTCCCTTAACCAATATCCCCATCCTTTTCTTTCTCAAGAGGTGTATAGCTAAAGGAAATTCAGATTTTTACGGTTGGTCTGGTGCCTTTGCCATATGTAAGGGACTGTTCACAGTGAGGACTTCTAAGCGTGTTGACTATGGTTCACAGCAGAAATTCGCTAAGTAATAATTCTAAGCCTTGCTGTGTTGGTGCTCCAGGGTGACTAGACTCACTTCAAGGAGAGTCAAAAGATGCTTGAAAGAAATTATTTAAAATTTGGTTTCATTTTAACACACAGACCAATTAGTTGTAATGGCCTGGGAGTCAGAAGAATAGCTCAATTTCTTCCAGGAGCTTGTGCAATTCAGGGCAGTTCCCTTAATTCTTCCAAGCTTCCCTTTTCTCTGTGTGAGGTGAAACATTTGGATGTAAGACTTCTGCACTGCACAACTGCAGGGGGCGCTATTCACATTGCAGTTTATATGGTGCCTTAGGGAGGCTCCATTTCCATAGACCACAGCGAGAGTGGTGTCCTTTGGAACGGTGCATTGCTGAGACCTAGGCTTGACCTCTAAATCCATGAATACCAATCAAGTACCCATTATATGCCCAACAATAGAGAGGCATTTGCAAGGTAAAAGGCATAATGCAAAGCATTCCAAGTAGGGAGAGGACACCTACTAGAGGGAGAAAATTATTTCACATATGTGTTCATGTACTTGTTTCACAGACATGTGCTAAGAATCTACCAAGTGCCAGAAATTGTGCTAGATTAATCCATATTTTTATTTCTAAACTCAGCTCATATTTGACTTCCTTCATGAAGACCCAATTCTTCCCTCAAGGAGCTTACAAGCTTGTGCAGAACAAACGGGAGCTTGTGGTAAATACCACGGTAGCTGCAGGATCCTGAGATTTTTGGATTATCTGATGTTTTATATTATTCATATTTATTTTCTCTTGCAATGAGTAATCGAGATGTCACCATACTTCAACTAATATTTATTGAAGCATTGTTAAGAATGCAAAGGTGGGTGACATGTAATGTGTGCAGTTGAGAGTTAGGAAAGTTAGGCAGATTTGAAAAGAATGCAAATGGGCTTTGTTAAGGGTTCAGTGTTGTGCTATAGGATTCTGAGGGGAAGGAGGTGGTGGGGAGAGAGAGAGAGAGAGAGAGAGAGAGAAAGAGAAAGAGAGAGAACACATAAACTTCCTGGCTTAGAGAATCAAAAAGTCTCTTTGCAGGAGATGCCAACAAGATGACTCATTATTGTTCTTCCAGGATTAGCCTGGGGACCATTTCACACTTTCACAGCTCCTGGCACTTTGCCTTGATAGCATGTCTCCCAGTAATTATGCATTATTTTATTATTTGAATAATGTCTATGTCACTAGATTGTAAGCTCATTGAGGGTGGAAACTGTGTCCTTTCTGCTCACTATGGTATTCTCAGGGTCTTGAATGGTGCCAGTTTAGAAGGCAGTCAAAATATTCAAAAAAAGGAATGAATGAGTGGGCACTGAAGAATAGGTAGAAATTGGGGCAGAGAAGGAGTCTTCCAGGTGGGAAGAACAGTTTGGACAACTGCCATGTGTAAGTGGCCCACCATTGATCCTTAGAGACTTAAGGAACGTTGAAAATGGCAAGCTGCCTCAGATCCTCTTACTGAATGACCAGAGGGCTTATTGAGAGAGATTGCGGCAGGTGCACAGTGTATCTCTAACCTCTCCTCCACAAACTCAAGAGAGATGGATCACCCCTGATTTTATTCAAGCTCTTTTTGAACCTAGTAGGTGCTCATTAAATATTTGAAAATGGAATTATAGCATGGATGAACATACTGATGTTTTCTGTCCAACAACCTTCTGGAATAACAAGCTATCATTACCTCCCCCTGCCCCCTCCTGCTTCCCACTTAAGCCATGTCTCTACGCTGTGAGAAAAATGGTGCAATATGGGGGAAAAAAAGCAGGGCATCTGGTTCACCAGATATGCATATGGCCACAGCATATGGCAAACCCAGGGCATTTGACCATCGTGCTCATTAGGATGTGCCGGCAAACCGGATGCCGTGCGTTCACTGTGTCTGTGTCGTTTTTCTCTCAGCATGTCGACCTGGTGTTAATCATCAGGACACACTTGCCTTTCTCCAGCAAATCACTTCCTCCACTCCTTTCACCTCAGATTTCTTCTGAAATCTCTTCCTCTTTTGCAGGTACTTTCAATTGGCCAGTGGCCTTCAAGGCTTGCAAGGCTGGTCTTACCCTGCAGATCCCACTAACAACATCAACAAATTACACAGCCGACGAAAAGCCAGAACAGCATCTCGGCACCCTCCTTCTTAGGGGATGAGAAGGAAATGCACGGTTTGTTTGCATTAAGGCGTTAAGGAAAATAGTCTATTTTGCTCAGAGTCTGGGATAATTAACTTTGCAGAGAAAAAAAAGAAAACCCAACCCACCCAAGATCCCCTGACTTTTTCACTCAGGGACTTGACAACTTCAGGAAGAGGAGGGGCAGAGAGAGTGCAATCCACTCACAATCCTGGCAAACAAAACAAAACAAACGACAAGCAATTCAAATGATTGAGAGTGGATCTATCTTTGAATGTGAGTTTCTCATTCATTTTGCATATTTGATAATTCCCCCCTAAAATGTCCTGGCTCCAGCTTTTCCAGGTCCAGTTGATGTTTCTATTCCCCTCCCACTGCACACTCCCACCTCCCACTTATCTACGGAAATTTTGTTTTGCATTTCCCATTGGCGGCTGCAGCACCGTTCATTTAGTACATTTGTGTATGCCATCGCTGCCCAGGTCGCTCCTCTCCTGTTGCATCTCTAAAACTGAGAAATGAGATCAGATCTCACATTAACCCCAATGTCATCCCCTTTTGCTTTTCATTCACTGCTTTTCTTTGTTTATCATCTTTTGGCAAATTTTCAATCCATATGATGATACTTGCTCGAAATCAATTAGAACCAGTTTTACAAAGTAGATTGACTGATGCCTTCTGTCAATCTTTTCTTGAATTCCAGCTGTACACTGTTGATACACATTCACTTTTTTCTAGATATACTTTATTCCTTTCATCTGCTATTAACTATCAAAAAAAAAAAAGTAACAAATTTGTCCGGAAGGATTTATTCTTCACACAGTTCTCTTGTCTTTCTAAGTATTGCTGATGATTTGATTGAACTCAAAATAGTTACAGATTTTTCTCATTTAATACCCACTCCATTATTTCAAGGCAGGGAAAGTGCAGATTTTTTTTCTTTTAAATAGTTTTATAGACAAAGTGAAAGATTTTTCATTCTTGCTTCAAATTCATTGTGAAAACAGAAGGCAGTTTTCCCAGATGGAAATCTGTCATATCATTATGGAAATGTCAGATTTCCACCCGGGGCATATTGACAAAAAGCCATAGTTTTTGCCCAGGGGGTGGAATTTCGCAAAATTTCCCAAGAAGAGCTGCACTCCCTGCTAGAAGACAGAGACAATTTTTCCCCCATTTCAGATTTAGGAGACTGAGCTCTAAGAGATTGGTTTCAGGCAAATACCCAGGGAGGAGAAAAGAAGATTTTAGCTTTCCCATTACTGGCCATGAGGGCTTGGCAAGCTCGTGAGTCAATCATGGCTGTATTTACTTTACTGGTCTAGTTACCCTGAGCGGTAACTCTATTGGCGATATCACATAATATGGGTGTGTCATGTTGCCGAACAGAGGAGAGATTTTATTCTTTAACCTACCTGATTTTGCCATTGTAAATATCTCCCCTTTACTTAATAGATAGGCTCTTCTTAAAGTCTCTCTTAACTTTGGTAATTGTATTTTTTTTCTCCTGGGAATGGAGCATTTTAAACCTCCATTAGTGAAGTATTCATGCATGCATTAGAAATATTAGCAAATCGTGTCCACATTAATGAATGATAGGACATTTAGAGGAAAATAAAACAATCCCCAAACATTTTCATACATTTATAGTCATCAGAATCACACGCTTTAAATAGATGAAGGAGATTTGTGAGTGGCGTAAGTCATGGCAGAAATAGCCTTGGGACATGAGTTACTCTATTACGTAAAAGTCTTGCTGCCTTTTATAATAGCTGTGCAGATTAGCAAGTACAATGCAAGGAATCTATATATTTTTCTAAACTAAAGATTTGCTGTTCTCAACAAAAATCCTTCTCCAAAGATTGCACTGGTATAGGTACTCTGCTTCATTAATATAAATGACTCCAATGTATATATTTTCCTAGCAGAAATACCTGTATTTAAAAAAATGCAGCAATAACTTCAAACTTCAAAGGTCTCAACTTCAAAAGGTTTCTTGCATTCTGCTTGATGGGACAGCATCTTATGCACACATGCTTTTTTCCCTGCTAAATGCCTTAATAATGAGCTTGGGTTCAGATTTTGTGAATCGGAGCCAAGTAACTCTATTTTATTATATTTGCTGGGAAATGAACTAGCTCAGGGTAATTAGGAAAGCAATTTTATTAGCTTCTATTTCATAAAGATTGTTTTTTAATCAGAGTCAGAACTTAGTAGAAATGATTCTGTGCTCATTGCTTGGGTCTCAGGAAATGAAGTGGGGCACCGCAGGTCCTAACCCACAGCAAAACCAATGTGATGAAGGCAGAAGCTTTGCTCTTAATCTCTAACAATGCTGTAAAAATAAACCCAATCTGACGGCATTGTAAATAAAAGGGTCAGAGCTAACGGTTACCTGCGTCTAGTTGATTATAGACTAGAGCCTGGGTATCTGAAAGAGTTTAAACTTTCTTTTAATTGACCAAGAAGTGCTGGATTCAAGTTGTGAACAGTCCCGGTTTGGGGGCTCTGCGGGGAAGGGGTGGGTGGGAAGAAAAATAAAACACCGGATTAGGTGAATATGTCTTCAAGAGACAAATGAGAGAAGGAATTGGGACTGATGGTGTATTTAGATAATGTAGTGCAGCTGTGAAAAAGACAAATGCTCTGCCGAGGCACACGGCATCTAAGGGGGGTGTCGCGTAGAGGAAAATGGAGTTCCTGCAATCATGCATCTCCTGGCAGCCACTTCTGGAGCATGGCATACTGTTTGGGGCACCTCATTAGGAGGAGAACATCAATACTGTAAATTAGAGAGAACTCAGAGAAGGGTGACAAAAAAGATAAAAGGATTAGAAGAGATGACCTATAAAGAAAGGTTAAAGGAACATAACATTTAACGCTTTCAGGAAGAGGAGCTGGAGAGATGGAAGCCTATGCTAACTGTCTACAAATATTTGAGCAATAATAATTTTAAGGAAAGCCGGGGATTGCTTGCCGTGGTTGAGAATGGTCTAATAAGAAGTAACGGCTTGAAACTAAGATAAGGGGAAGCTGTCGGTTAGGAGACATTAGGACAAATTTTTCCCAGTAAGGGCAATTAGGCACTGAAGTGAACTGCCTGGGAGGTGGCTGAGGCCCCATCCCTGTCCGTGTGGCACGTACTGAAGGGGAGTTCAAATGCTCAGGAAGTTCCCCTGAAAGGAAAGAAAGCACAATCTTTTCTGAGGACATTCCTGTACAGGAGAGCAAGCCTAGAAAAAGCTAGGTCTTGCCGATGGCCCCAACTGTAATTTAAAGCTTGTGGTGTAAGTGTGTGGAGTGTGGGGGTGGATGAGTAAATATCCACAAGAGTAAAGCCCATCCTATGTGGATGGCAAACATCTTTCCAAAAAGCTGTTATTTTCTACTGTTGGTCATTAGTGTTGGTGTTCCTCATTTCCCTTTACAGTTATCAAGACATTTACATAAATCATTGCTCAACACCTCCAGAAGTCAGAGCCGAAGTGGGAAGGGAGGGGTGCCTCTGACAGGGAAGCCCATTTAAAAATGAATGGCGTGAGGTTGTGTGCCTCAGTGTCTGTTGTGCAAGCAAAGGGAAATGGAGAAAATTGCCCTGTTTCATCATGTTGGACGAGCTGGAACAGGTGACACTGTGATCAGGTGTGCATGCATAATCACTCCCCCAAATAATCGCCATGTGGAATAATTTCCCCCCAAATCTTGCAGCTTCCACTTATTCTCTGTGAGTGACTCATAAATCTTGGCCTTGAATGTGAATCAAGATTCCAAGCTGCAGGCTCAGGGGTTTGTTGGATTTATTCAACTTTAGTCTTTATTTATAGACATAAAAGTGTATCATTGGTTGCAACATCCAAACAAAAGAAAACAGATTGTAAGCATCCATTAATGTTTTCCCAAAAGGGAAATCACACGTTTCTCCCAGGTCTTTCATTTTCTCCCTTGTAATATTAAGATGGTGTCATAAACTTGTAATTACTTTGTGATGTTCATGTGCACTTTCTATCTGTTGGTTCAGAGACGCAAATTCTCTCTCTGATCAGAATGCAATGAACAATATGAGCAGGTGGAAGATGAATCTTTGGTGGCTTGCAATTCAGAAACTTCTGAAATTTTGAATTTATACTATTTAAACTTTGTTCTCTGGCAGGGGAAAGATGCTTTAAGAAAATCTTGGGTCTTGCGTTATAAACATGAATGAGGTGATAATTTACTGGAACAGTTACTCTTACTACCAGAAAACAGAATTGTTTTGACTCACGAATGAAGCTATGTGAAAATATATTGCATTTATCTGGTAGAAATTTTTCATCCATTAACCATATATAGGAAAGCAAGATACTTTAAAAGATGGAGTACATTTGTATGCATGATATTAGATGTCTGTCTTTGAAGGACCTGAGTCATTAGAAGAATAGGAATACAAGATTTTGGTCTGTGAGAGAAGAAATGATCACAAGATGGTGACTTTCTATTTTCTTGGCCAAATCTCTGTTCTATTTCTCCCAGGTCATCTCTTCAATTCTGGGAAAAAAAAAAAAAGGCCATAAAGTACCTATTTCCAAGTCTTCTTTAAGCCCTGCTCAGATTTCTTATTGCTCATTGCTAACCATTTTAATTTCTGACCTCTTCTGGTCCACTAGTTATAGACCCATTCACTGACCCTCTAGGATTTCCAACTCGGTGATTTATGTCCTTGCCATATTCATGTGAAGCAGCAGCAACTGAAAGAGAGAGAGGGAAAGAGAGAGTCCTCTGCTTGGTATGAGAACTGTTCTTTACATTTCTCTTTTCTTATAATCTTAACAATAAATTTAATGCTGGATATTTTAGATGTCCCCTGGCGGGGGGTCTCAGTTGAGTTTTAGTCGCTGCAGCTATCATAGCCATGAGAGGCAACATAAATTTCCTGGAGTGGTGAGTTTTGGGCAAGATAGAATGAGAAGCGATCCCGCTGTCTCTAGTCTGATCAACAAAGCTATTGACTTCTGGGATGAGAAGTCAATATTTACTTCAGATGAGAGGTTGGGGTCTGGGGAAGCTCGCTTCAACCTTGGCCTTAGTACCATCTCTCTCCTGTGGGGAAGCAAAGCCCCTTTTCCTTTAACATCCAAGTGTTGAGGGTTTGGGAGCCATCTGTTAGACGGAGCGGAGGTACTCTTATCATTTGTTTAGTATATGCCTGCCTTAGTCTTCTTTCACTTTGACAAGCAGACCGACACATGGAAACGGCCCTTGCCATCCTCAGGAGAGTCGGGGTTCTTATTATTTGCATTCAGGGTTGTGTTAAAGGTACTTTGGCTTGAGATCTCTGTTTTGGTAGTTTGGTATATTTTCCTTTCTGTACCTTTTTCTCCTATGTTTAGTTTCCGGTCCTTCCCCCACCCCGAATTCTTTACAAAACCTAGGTCTACAGAAAAATGACCACTTTTCATGTGAGTCCTGCTCCAGGACCAACTTTATCTCGCTCTGATGCAGGCATGTGTCATGTGGTAACATGGTTCAAAACTGAACACAAATGCAGACTAGTGAGCTTCTTTAGGATGTGGACTTGCCCCATATGTCAATCCAGTTTAGTTATTAGAATCTGAAAACTTAATCATACGTTCTAAGAAAAGGCTTTGATAAAGAATTTTACTCCTGCATGTTCATTTAAGATTTAGACTTGACGTATTAACGCCAAATTTAAAATTGTGTCCTCTTCATTGCAATCCTGTCGTTACAAGGTTCTAATAAATATTATGTCCTCCCATCATGCAATTAAAATTTTCCACCTCATTTCACAATGCAAAACAGTCACATGTTGTCAATCATGTTGAAACATGATTTTTTGACATCATGTAATTTCACTTCATTTTTTCAGACAGACATCACACCAGGAAATTATTTAAGAAAGAATTCTATTATATCTTTACTTTTCCACCAAATTTCACCTTCAAATGCAGTCATTTGTGTACATTTCAGTAACTTCAATAATCAACTCACAAGGAGAGGGAATGGCAACTTCTCAGACAGACACTCACACATGGGTTTTGCCACTCTGGTGAGGCTGCAGCGCGGTTGTGGGCACCTGGTTAGAAAATCTCCTATTAGCTACAGGAAGTTTACAAGTCTCGCTGCACAAAGTGAAAAGGTTGCTGCTGAAACAGCTACCACCTGGGAAGCTGGGAGACAACCATGCATGTGCTTTTGAACTTTCCTCTGTTTAATAACTAGCAGACACTAATGATTTGCCAAACATCCTGATTTTAAATGGTGGTAGTCAAAAGCAGGGCTGCCTGCTGGTTGTCAGGTAGCCCACCTGTTCTCCAAACCAAAGTTCCCCTGACCTGTGCCCAACGCAAAGCTGTTATCCTTTAAACCACGGCTAGATGCGCATGTTCACCTTGTTGGGTTCTCTCGCTAACATTCCAGGCTGCTGTCAGAGAGGAGCTTCTTCCTGGGAGCCCTGTGCTGCCTTTTCAATAACGTGAGATCCCTGGGGAATGATCTCAGCCACAGTCTGGGGAGTTTGGAGCGAGGATTGGGAGGGAGAAAGGATGCTGCTTATTCTGTGAGCAGCCGGGGAGAGTTCACGGGAAAATGTTGACTAAGGCATTGCTCTATTCAGAATAGGATAAGTATCGCTTCCTAATTTTCTAAAATAGCGGGGTGGGGGTTTCAAGAAGGGTCAACCATACTATTTGTGACTTTGTGTAGTTTTTGTGAGAGGAAAAATAGAAAACAGCTAGTGGTGAGAATGGGGAAGATGTGCATGAGGTAAAGCTGTGTTGAAAGCGCGTCCATAGTCTCTGGCAGGGTGAGAAAGGTGGTTTTTGATTAAAACGAAGGGGCCTGAGGAGGCTGGAGAGCACTGTTTCAGTGTGAACTGGAGTAGAAAGGTGATTAGGAAAATTTATTAAGTACCAGTTTGCTTGTCATCTACTAGCACAATAAATTTTACTTAATAAGAACTCTTACAATTTTCAAAATCATATGAACTTTGCAATGGACCAGGTGACTGTTTTAGCCAACCACGTAATAGCAAAAACATGGAACCCGCTACGCCTAGGTTCTTTCTTAACATTCTACAATTACTTGTTTAAGAGATCTAGGTTTATATAGATACTATGATGTAGATATCAATAAATATATTGTAATGACACATTTAATAGCACAGGAAAAATTCTTTTAAGATGGTTCCATCTAATACTGAGTATTATGTTCAAGTGATTACATTTAGGGTCTTATTAATGATTAGTCTTTGAAAGTACTTGGTGTGGAGTAGGATTTCATGACATAGTTTTGAATACCTACTATGTACTATGCTTTACAGATATTATGTCATTTAAATCTCACACCAACCAAAGTTGGTATTATTATCTTTTTTTTATGCTGTGAAATCTAAGGCTCACACTGATCATATGGCTAATAAAGTAGCAGAGCTCAAAATCAAATTTCCCATATCCTAAATGTTTGTTCAATGAATGTTGACAATTAAATCCATACCATATTCACTTATGGATATTCATACACACTTATCCATTAATTATACCCACACACGTCAGAATACTCATCTGTTTTTTGATGCAATGATTAGTAAATTCGAAGAAGATCCTTTGTGATAGGCAAAAGCATGCTTCACCCATTTTTATTCCAAGACCTTTGTAATGTTCTTGAAGCTCCAATCCAGAGGGGTTGTCTCTAGGGACCAGGGGAATGCTTGGCTTTGTTCTTTAAAGCCAATTGTGCTACAAATGAAGAAAGCAGTTAGCATTCATCACCCTTGGTGATTTTTGTGTCTCTCTCTGGTTTCATATAGTGCTTATCACTGTGGTACTTAAATGCATTGACGTGCTCGTTAACTTCTCGCCAAACTGTACTAGGAGGAGAACAGCTTCTTCTTTCGAGCTGTTCAATGCCTAGGTCACAGACAATCATTCAAATTTCTCAATATTGAAAGTCCTTTATCACCTGAACTCCTGTGTTGTTTACACTTGCCCAGCATTAATGCAATGGAATTCTTATGTGGTAGTGAGCAGCCCTTTGAACATTGAGGTAATATTAAAGCGTTTATGCCATGGTGTGTTTACATACTACTTACCACTTGTTTTAGAAATTATCTAGTACAAGGAAGAAAATACATTTGAATAAGCTTTTAAAAGTGTGTGTTTCTAAAAGGCTTCATGGGCATCTCATGCGACTCATGTGTGCTGATACAGTTTTGCCTCTCAGATGGAAGTAGAAGCGGACATCTACTCACTCCTCCCTGTCATCCCGACACCTCTCCTCTGTGCTCTCTTTGTTCCTGTGCTTTATTCTCGTCTCTGATGACTGGTTTCTCTGTTTACATATCTGCTTACACATCATGGCTGCCTTTGAATGGTGGCTGTAGCCTATAAATCTGCGTGATCATTCAGCTCACACTTCCCCACATCAAAGTAATGCAGATTCTCGTGTCCCTATTTCAAATTCCCTAGAGAAAGAATCTGCCCCAGCTGGGGTCACATGTCCACTAACCAGTTGTGATGAGAGCAGGTGACTGGAAAGGAGAGGTCAGGCATGTCGGGCTGCTTCTTTCAGGACCCTGTGAAGGTCTCCTAAGAGATGGATTAGAGGTAGAGAGGTTTGTCTCTCTAGAATCGAGTAGAGTAAAGATTGTCCGGAGGGAAAAAGGTGGACTTACCTATGTGCAGTGACGGATTTTTAAGTGACCATACTTAAGAGAGAGAAACAAAATTCTTATGCAAAAAAAACCTGTGTGCTGCACATTTTTAGATAGAGGAGCTTCTGTAGAGGACCAGGAAAGCAGACGTCATTGATCTTAGATCTGAGGTCAAGGATCTTCATTCTTTCTGCACTGAGGTCACAAAGTTTTTCTCTCTCTCTCTTTTTTTGGTAAAGTTTTATTCCCATTTCCACGTACAAACCCATTTGTTGGAATCCAGGCAAAAGAGCAAGTTGAATATGCCAAATATTCTCTCCCGCCCCTACTTCTCCAACTCTAGAATACAGTGGAGAGCTACCTTTTCCACTTTAATCTGTGTAATTTTGATATGCAGACGCAGCCACCATCAGGTATTGTTGGCTTTGTGCACACGGCCCCACAAATCCCAAGGACTGCTGAAAAATTCAGGTAGCTGTTCAACTATTTCTATCAAGACGCTTGTAGGTCATAATTGTTGTTTCTAGTAATCCTGAGTAGATTTCTATGATTTGCTGAGGAAAGGTTAAATTATAATCAATTCTTGGGGAAGCTTTGGTGGGAGGGTACCTTCTCTCTGTGCCTGGGCTCTCTCGCCTTCCCCTGGCAGCACTGTCCAGGTCGGGGCGTATGTTACCCTCACTCAGTTCCATTGCTTTTCTCCAGACTTGACTCGTACCCAGGAAGCCAGTTCACTCCTGTGAGATGACAGCATCTGTATTTGAACTGGCTGAGATGTCAAATTTCTTCCTTTCACTCTAAGGTTCCAAGTAGGATTGTTATGCCATCATAACATGACCAATATGTCCTATTAGGTAAGAAATATAATCCCACTTTAATATTCTGTTTCCATATTTTCTTTTCCAATATGTGTTTTTTCTCAAAGGTTGCTGGCCCTGAAGTACATGGCTGAGGGTTTATGACAGGCTGATTTTTGTTCACTTGGAGATAGACATGCCCATAGGAGCTCAAAGTACTGTATTATAGTTCTACTAAAGGAGAGTTCTAGTACAGAACACCTTTGTGTTTTTCCCATCTTCTAAAAGCTGGTTTAAAGCATTAAGTTTTGTGCCTACTGCTTCAGTCCTTAGCCTCGCTTAGGGACCTAACCTAGGGTGGGGCTGAAAGATGGCCACCCGTGCATGCCGTCAAATTGCTCCATGGGTAAAATATGGAAACTTAATGAATCCAAGCTTGAAAGTAGTTACACAACAACAGAACAGCCACTGGCTTCCTTTTTTTCTTTTTTCCTCTTTGAAGCCTTGTTGTACATGGGCAAAAGAGACCAATGGCCCTAATAGCCTCAGGTTTCTGCCCTTTTCAGGGTCATGGAAACAACAATAGAAATAACAGTAAGCAAATTTACTACACACTGTTCTAAATGCTTCACCTGGCTCATCTCATTTAATTCTAAACACCATCTTTGGAGGTAGGTGTTTCATTACCCCAATTTATAGATGAATAAACTGAGCTTCTGAGAACTTAAGTAACTTATGGAGAGTCACAAAGCATGAAAGGAGGGTTAAGATTTGAACCCAGCGTGGCTCCCAACTTTGTGTCCGTAGCCACTGCATCAACCACACTGCTTCTGGGACACAAATCCATCCAGTCAATTGTAACTCGAACATTTAAAGGGCATGACTGAGGTGCCTTCTGCTCCTTGTGGTCATTCCCTTGGGGTCATACCTAAATTCTCTTCCTCAGATCTTAAACCTGATGATGCTTCCAAAACCATCTACTGTGGTGGGGTTTTGAAGATGAGGAGAAAAAGAGGGAAAAACAAGATCGATAATTGAAGAAACGACGAGGGGGAATTGGGGCTGGGTGGGATGAATAGGATGAGCAAGAGGATTTTTAGTACAGTGAAACTACTCTGTATGGTACTGCAGTGATGGATAAATGTCATTATGCGTTTCTCCAGACCCACAGAATGCACAACACCAAGAGTAAACCTTAATGTAAATTGTGGACTTCGGCAAATTATGATGCGTCAATGTAGATTCATCAGTTGTAGCACTTGAACCTCTCAGGTTGGCGGATGTGTATGTGTGAGGACAGGGGTGTATGAGAAATCTCTGTACCTTCCACTTAATTTTGTTGTGAACCTAAAACTACTTTAAAAAATAAAGTATTTAAAAAAAAAGCTAGGAGGAGAATGACAGAAGAGTGCCAGGAAGCTTTGTCTGTGATCCTTTGAAGAAGGACAGTGGAACACAAGGGACACAGTGCTTTCCTGTTGGGCAAAGGGGCCTACAGATGACAGAAAGCAGGCTGTCAGAGAATGGGCACTATGAACGACTGAGGGGCAAGGCTCTCCCGGAAGTGGGAAGGTAAATGTCTCAGTTTCCCATTGTGCTGCTTTCAATGAGTTACCGTATGAGAGAGTATAGAGAGCAAAACCCGGCCCTCCAGGGTGGAATCAAGAATCAGAAGATTCTGGGTCCATCCTTCCCTCTCCAAAGACCAGTGGGTCTGTGGCAGGGGAGAATTCAGGGAAGGACTCTCTCATGGAGGAAGTTTTAATGGGAGCATTTGGGTGAAACCTAATTGTGTAATCAGAAAGTGATCAGGTAAGTGCTCTGAGCATAAGCCCCTTTCCTGCCGGCTGTGTAGTGCCAAAGTACGTCAGGCGAATGCCCAGTATGAGCCCCTTGCCTGCACCCACCTGCTTCCTAACCCGCTTACCTTCTTCCCCCTTCAGTTCTTGTCATCATTGAACACACCGTATAGTTCATTTATTTATTATTGAGCTTATTTCTCTATGAGGTATAAGCTCCAAGGGGCAGGGATGTTTTAATATTTTGATCCCAATTAGGGGTCTTCTTAGGTGCTCAGTAAATACTGTTGAAGGGAGGAAGGTGGTTGTTGGACATCCATTTGGGTGGTCAGGCCAGGAGGCCAGGCCTTTGCTTCGTTGTTCAAAGTAGCCGTTGTCTCCCTTTCATTGTCTCAAGTCTCAGCTATTTTATGGCCAGGTGGCTGGCAAATAAATTTCTCTGTTTTGGCCTGGGCTTTTTTTTCCCTCTCTCTTTTTCTCTTTTTCCTATCCTCCCTACTGTATTTCATCCACTGTTTCTGACAAAATTTTTATGTTAAGCCATGGAGTGATGTGGGGAAGATGAGGATGACAACCTAGGGTGGCTAGCAATTTATCCCAGGAGACAGGTGGTTGGAGAGCACCCTGGTGTCAGGAAAGCTGACTCAAAGGGGCGCAGCCATCCTGCTCTAGGTCCACAGGACAATGCTAGCAAGACACAGAATGAAATATTAGCCCACATCCACGATGGCTGTTGTGCTTTTTTCAGGAAAGAAAATTTCAAAACCTCCCTAAACAGCATTTCTTGGGCAAATATTATAAGTCCCTCAGAAATAAATATCAAGGCATCCCATGGTAAGTACTATTGTGATCCCTTTCCCTTCCCCCATTTTATAGATGAAGAAACAGAAGCAAGAAGAGGTTAACTAATTTGCTCGAGAATAAGAAGCAGTGGAGGAAGAGGTGAAATTCATACCTGTGTACCCAGTTCTGGCTCCAGAGTCAACACTTCCATCCATTATAAAGGCTACTCTCCCATATTTATTAATACTTTTGAAGAGTTTGCTATGGTCTCATTAAAAATCTTCCATAATTCTCTAGATCTTTACAAAGGAGATGACAAAAACTCATTGGAAGATAGGCAGCTATTTTAAATTCAAAGAAAAGAAATTTTCTGATTTGATTTGTTTGTTTTAATACATTGATTATATAGTATATATATGTATACATATGTATTAAATATATATAAACATACATAGATCAGAATATATACACACATGTATATATATTCAAATGCTACATGAATATATTTTGCCTAATCTATACAAAGCTTCATCAATATTTCTTCTTTATTCTCTTATATGCCAGCAGCTTTCTTTATGCATTTCCATTTTCCACATTTTTCAGAGTGATTGGATTAGGCTGCATACACTTCTCCTGAAATATTAAGTGCCTACCATGCACATCCACACGCATTGGGTCTATAGTTATGATCTATCATTTCAAAAACCCATGTGTTAAAAAAGAACAGAACGGGTCCTGAGTGCTGTGAAGTATTAGGTCCAAAGAACCCCTTGCCATTCATCTTCTCACTAATGCAGGGACTAACAAGACCCCAGAGTTTCTATCTCATTGGCAGATCCTTTGTCCTGAAACCACACACACACACACACACACACACACACACTCACGCTCACATGTATGCATACCCACACTCACTTGCTCCCATCCACTTTTTGTATCTAAGAGCATTAATTCAATTCACAATGAGTAAGCTGCTGCATTGTCAGCTAGGAGGATACCTAACTAGTGTGCCAGTCCTGAAATTTTTAGAGGAGATGTGTTATCAGCATACACGTCAATCCAGATTGTTGAGCTTTGTCTGCAGGATGATTTGGAGAAAAAGTGAATGCAGAAATGGTTGGGCAAGACATCATTTTTAACTTTTAATTGCCTCGACTGGATGTTGTCTTTTTCCATAATCTTTCTTCCTTATGACCTTTATCATTAAATACTCCCAGGATCTTCCTCCCTTTTTTTTTCTTCTGATTTCTTAAAAATATGATTAGTCAGCCTTTCTTGTTTGACTTAATGGAAATTGGTCTTACTGATTTGGAGTCAAGCCATTTTGTTGCATTGTAATTTCCTGGCTGGTGGTGTCTCACTGTGTTAACTTTCTGTAGAGCCCCATGTCTGCATTAGGTCCACAGATTCATTGTCCCCCTTTTATTCCAGTGAATTTCTGTTATGATGCATGCGCACACCTCTGAGTGTATATTCACTCTACTTCTGTCTTTCCTTAAAGTTCACTGCTCAGAACTTCCACATCCTTGTCCTCAGCCTTGTGAGATTTCATCAGTGGTCTAAGGTTGACTCTACAAGTAGAACAAAACCACTGACCCTTTCAATATGCTTTTAGATAAATTCATGAGAAAAATCAATTTGATTGAATTAGTTTGTTCAAATGGAAAATATCTTGTGTCCTGTATAGACGTGATGTTATTCACTGGGTATTTCAATCACCAGTTCTTTATGCTTATAAAGTCTACAAAGCCAAAAAACCCGGATTTGGGCAGTCATCTTTGTCTGTACAATTCCCCAAATAAGTATACTCACATGCTGATGCTTAACATCATGGACCAAATGTCCTAATTATTTTGCGAAATTTTCATTGTTCAGCTGGATGTTTTGGCTTTCCATAGACTCAGATTACAGAGTGCTTCCCAGTATGTACCCCTTTGAATCTGCTTTATTGATGTAAAACAAAGTTTCATTTGCTCATAGGTTTTAATTTAAAAAGAAAAGCTAATGAATATTGGATCACATTCTTCAGGGAAGGCAATAAGCCTTGTGTGTATGTATAAAAAGCTACCACCCTCTGATTGTCAAAGTTTACTTCTTTCTTTTCAGATTCTTCTTTGTATTGTTTTACAATCTAGGTATATCTGTTTAACATGAAATGCAGAAAATGACAGGGCTCAGACAGCTACTGCATCCAGTGACAAAGATTACTGTCATCCTGGCTCATCAGTTAATTCATCATTGGCAATGGTCCATTCCATTTCCTGGTAGCCTAGCAACAGCCAATGATGGGGAGGGCTGTTTGCCATGTGACAATGGTATGTGGTACTTTCCAGAATGCTTTTACATAAAAATAGGATGATAATTTATAAATTTACATTTTTATTTTAATAAATGGGAATATTTGGTTTTAGGGGTTGACATTCAAAAGAGAGACAATTTTATTTTGCAGACCATGACTTTAAAGTGCTGGACTAGTGACTTGATAACAGAAATGGAGCTATCAATTTCACACATAAACAGGGTTTAAAGTTGAGCCTGTGAATGCCTTACTTTACCTTAGAATAAATGACATTCCCCCAGAGTAACTCTAAGAAAATAATATAATTAAATGAGAGCTGTTCTTATATCAGTGCGTACACCCACGCACACACACATGACATAGGATTTTGAGTCTGAACTTTGGCTCCTAATTTTCTTTATCACTGGATAGAAAAAAGCAAAGAGATCCATGAGCAACAACAATTATTGTCCTCCACACTGAAAAAAACATCTTTCAGTTTCTCACAATCCTCCTAAAGCTCTATTGATGATTCATGGTTCGGCAACTCATTTGAAAATCTGCTCATTTGTTTTCACTGATTGAATTCGCTGATTGTTAGTGTGTGCAAATGCGTTAGCTACTTTTGAAGCTCTCTTCTGTTAAAGAATTGATGGAAAATCCTATTTAAATGTCATAATGCTTTTTCTCTTGTTATGACATTATCATTGAGTAAATAGTTTTATTTTAGTGGATAGTTTAAAAAATCTATAATCACTTCCTCATAAATATTTTTTAAATCTATACTTAGCCCCATATGCAAAGATAGGAGGGGGAAAATAGGAAACTACCTAGGACATGAATTCCGTTAAATATTAAAGAGATCTCATCAATGATTTTATTAGTCTCTGAGTTCAGTAAAGGCCTCACTGACATCCGAAGCCTAATGATTTTTTAAAATATATTTAAAGCTTTGCACTGCACCTTTAAATATTGAACAATATTGAAAAATATTGAAGCCCCTTTTTTTGTATATTAGCTTTAGGCAGAACTGTTGTATGATTTCCACTCCTTTCATGACATTGTAATGATGTTACCACATACAACTTTATCTTGCATGAAAAGGTGAAGTCATGAGTGATTTCTCCAATTTAAAAGCACTCAACCCTCACAGTGCTAGAAATGAATATTTTGCATATATTCATGCAACAATGATTCAATTTAAGATTTCTATTTTCAAACATTGCTTGAAACCTTCACTATGTTAGTAGTAAAATTGCCAAAATGTGTAATAAGATTTATTATAGATGAGTAGCATTTTATTTAGTATTTCATGTTAACATGCTTTTAGGGTTACCTGGTTTAGCAGGAGAATTCATCTTTCTTTTCTAATCAGAGATAACATTTTATTGTATTTTTGAAAATAGTCTTCCCGTACACACACACACACACACACATATACTGTGGCACAAACCGAATTTTCTCTTGCCGGCAACACAAACCCAAACATTGCTCATGTCAAAGCTTAGTGTACCCTCACACAAAGCCTCTCTGATTTAAAAAAAAAAAAGGGGAGACAGACTTCCATTTCTCTTTTGTAATCCTGTCCCTTCTCTCCAGAATAGCTGTAAAGCCCTTTTGCTATGCATCCTTAAAATGGGTCCAGAATTTTGCTGCAGACTTTTCCCTTTAAAGGGGTCTTGTTTATATCGATTCTTCATGCTGTAACAGCATGAAAAGGCAACATCGTCAGTTTCCTAGAAGCCACATCACAGCATATGTTGCAGGCACAAAAAGTGCAGGATGGCCAGCGCTGAATGGAGGGGCTTTGTAGTGGAAAAGGCTTGTGCAGAGGAAGAGTTGTAGCTAACCATGGTTACCTATGGGCCTGTGACTGTCACGGGGTAGGCAAGAAAAAATATAAACTCTAACTATTCTGTATTCATTATACACTCTTAGACTCTTAAATCTTCTTTCCATTCCAGATTTTCAATCATTTCAGCAACGAAAGAGTGATATTCCCACAGACCCATTTTGCAGGTATTAAAGCAATGCTTCAAAGATACATACATGCAATCTCACACACACACACACACACACACACACACACACACACACCCCTTCTTACACAAAACAGGGCTCTGTGTATGTGGGCAAGCTTGTACAAAAAAGGTTTATACCCAAAGCACACACTTCTCTCTCCAGAAAGGAAATCCTAGCTCGATTTTCATTTAGAAGAGGCTTACAGTTGCTGGCAACCAACCCATTTGTTGGTACAAAGGCACACACAGATGACACATTTATTCAAATGCAGGTTTTTTTAAATTTAAATTTTATAGTTAAAAAAAAGTTATAACATATCAGAGCTATAACATGCCAGTTAGTGACTTGTTTTGCATTTTGGAGAGGGAATGAGGGTGGTGATCTTAGTAGGCCTCTGGGTGGGCCAAATTTTCCTAATTATGTGGAAATCAGAGTCAGTCCCTAGACTAGTATCTTACCTACATGGAGTCAACACTCCCTGCTGTCACTAATGTCCTATAAATCATGTTAAAGAGAAACATAATTAACATTTTTGATCAAGTCACAATTCAGAGTCGTGAAGTGCTTGAGAGAATAAAGCTATGGTCCGCACTCCTTTGCGACCCCCTACCGCCTGCGCTTGGGATACCCGCGGGAGGCAAGTGAGTCTGGGTGAGGAAATCCTCAGCAACATAACCACATCCAGTTTCATGGATCTGAGCTCACCAGGCAGTGAAGGACATGGGGTGCAGAGAAGGAGAAGCAACCCCATGTCTGAGAAGAGTAAGTAACTTTTTTTTTTAGTCTGGTGAAAGTGTATCCTTTCTGTATGTAGACAGATTGGTTCTGCTTGTCTTTCAAACCATTTGCAGAGGACAGTGTTCCTGGCTAAAGGTCAGGTGGTTTTACACAAATTATTTCCATCTTCACTTTGCATATATCTTGAGAAAATTTCCATCTAATTGCAAAAGGTAATTAAAACTCCAGCTCATCTGGAGGCTAGTGCCAAAGTGGAAGAGTTGAGATACATTTCAAAGGTTTCTAGTCCTCAGGACAGCATCCAGGGAGAACCCTGAAGTTTCTGCTATGGGAAATAGTGCTTTGCTTTCTTTCAGTGACAGAAGAGACTTTAGTTGCAAATTTCCCTGGAAGTTACTAGTACACTTGTATTCGTATGAAGGTTAGGAGTTGATAGCAATGCCTTGGTGAAGGGAGTAAAGAAAGGGAAGAGAGCAAAAGGGAGCCCTGGGTGTCCAACCAGACCAGTAAAAGGGAGAGAAAGGCAGGACGAGGAGGTTGTATGATATGTAATACTCTTCCTAAGCATCACGGTTTTGATTTGGGTTTGGTTCTGGCTCTGTGAAGGTCTCAGCAAATATCAATGACAACAAAAATAGAGATGTAATGGAGTATACCCCCACTCCACCAGCCCCCCACACAACCAAATCAATTCTGTGTAAATGGAGAAAGAAATTTGCCTTCAGTTCCTCCATTAGCCTGGGTACCAGGGAGGAGTGGAATGTGCCCTGGTAGCATGGCATGCCTGAGTCCAGGATTAGGCTTCCTCTTGCATTCCTTCTGGCTCCTCCCATTGGCACAGTATGTCAATTTGCCTCATCCCTATATCCCATCACTCACTGCTGGCTTGGTCCCTCCTGCATGGGGTTGGGGTGGAACCTCTGAGAGGAAGTTGTCCTGGTCACTTTTGCTCCATCAGCTGGACATGGAATGGGGAGTGAGAAAGGAGGGATGTGCCTGTTGCTAGGTTATGCTAAGATCTCTTATTTAAAAATAAATATAGTATTAATAGTCCAGGATCTGCATGTATTCCAGAAAGTACTTTTCTACTAGGATCACATAGATTCCATTGGTCTTGAGGTATACTTACAGGAACCAGAGGTTCTGGGTTTCTGGAATCTATTTCAATATTAGAGTTTCAAGTATTGTATTTAATGATATAGGGGACTGTGTGTGTGTGTTTTGGTGAAGTGTATGTTTTAGTTATGTAATGATATTCTTAAGTCCATTTAAAATAATAATAACTAAGTGTGGTTTAAATGTTATATCTTGGAAAGGCTTTTTATAGAAATGAATTCACAAATCAAAAATGAATTCTTCGTGAGGACCGGAGTTCTAAATCATGACTCAGGATATATGGTCACTAGGGACATGCATACTGTCTTCTTTCTTCTTGGGTCCAAATGCCTGGAAAACAAAATGGCTAAAAACAGAGATCCAGCCACACCGGTCATTTGGCTGCATGGCCAGCCCTGACCCTGCTCCTCTCTCCCTCGTGCCCTCTACACAAAGCCCACCACCGTTTTACTCCTTTCTTTCATTTTGCTTTATGTGGTTTTACTTTGCTGAATTCAGACAAGCTGATCTGTGTTTAAAACAAAGGAAAGAAACACAATTTCAATTACGCTGAGAAAAAAGTGTTTATTTCCTTTAAGTAAGGATCCTGTTAACTTGAACTCGGACTGTTGCCCCGGAGCTGCAGTCCATGTGTATTTCCCTTGGAATCCCTTGAGTGATTTCTGACGGTTATGCCTTCAAGAGGTGGCTGCATCCGTGTGACCATCTCAGGCCCCAAAGAGCGAAAGCTCATTGAAATGGATTTGACTAAGTTTTTACCTGAATAGGCCTATGGTCTTTACTCAAATCTTATCTCCTTGGGAAAGTCCTAATGACTATCCTATTTAAAATTGCATGACAACTCTGCACCCTCCCGCCACACACACTGTCTGCCCTCTTTCCTATGCTTTATTTGTCTACAAGGTATATACGGACCTATTGTATGAGGTCTGTCCAGAAAGTGTTCAGCCATGCAAAATGAAAAATAAAGATATTTATTGAAGAATATGCAATATACAAGGAACATTGCACATGATGCCTCAGTCCCCTTCAAATTGGTACCTTGGACCTCACACTGTTCTCCCAGCATCTATTCCATTCTTCAAAACACTCTGTAAAATCCTTTGTGATGCATGAGTGGGCATGTTGTCATGGAAGCTGCCAATCACTGGTTGCCCATAGCTGCAGTTATTTTCCCCATATTGCATCTCTCAACCAGTGAAGAACATTGAGGTAGTTCTCCTCATTCATTGTTTGGCCTGGAGGGGCATACTCATGATGGATGACACCTTCCCAATCAAAAAACACAGTTAACATGGTCTTTTGGTCTTGCTGCAACTTTGCCACACCTTTTTCAGGCATGGAGAACTAGGAGACTTCTTTGGGGACAACTGTGCCTTTGTTTCTGGATCATAGCTGGGGACCCACCATTCATCTCTGATTATGACCATCTTGAGGAAATCTGGTTCATTGGTAGTGGTTTGAATCAAGTCATAAGCCACTGCAGCATGATGTTCCTTCTGCTGTGGTAGCAGTAGCTACGGAACACATTTTGCACACAACACGTTTCATGCCAATATCTTCCATCAAAATCTCGGGCACATTAGTTTTTGTAACCTCCAGATCAGCTTCTAGTTCTCTCACTGCCAGTCGCCCACGATTGCCGCCCATGCACGTTCCACACTCTCAGGTGTCTGCTTGTTGCCGGCCTTTCAGAACGTGGGTCACTTTCAACAGATTCTTGACCATTTTTGAAGCATTTGTGCTGCACTCATTGCATAGTCCCCAAAAGCCTTCTGAATCATCTGAATAGTTTCCACGGAGGAATGTTCCAGCTTAATGCAAAATTCGATGCGGATTTTTTGCTGTACTTCCTCAGTCATTTTGAATGTGACAGTCACACAGTGCACATGCTCACTCAATGGCATCTATCATTCCCACTGACCAGTACAGTGAAGCCATCATTGTTCACGCATGTGCATTCCAGTCCACTGTCCTTGGCTGCCAGGTTACATCGATGTCACACAAACTGTTCTCATCATATTAATGATGGTTGGACTTTTTGTGGACAGACCTCATATATTTTAGTTATTTGTTTGTTGTCTGTCTCTCACCTCAGCCACCACTTCAGACATAATGTAAACTCAATAGTGCAACCTCTGTTTCTTTCGCTGAATCCCCAGGGCCTAGAATAGTATCTGATACACAGTGGCACTCAAGAAATATTTGTCGGATTAATAAATAGAATAAATGCATTGGATTTATCAACTTGACTATACTTTTAAAAATATGTAACACAAATTTAAATTTGATTAATTATCCAGTTTTAGTTATCTTTTTTGCTATCTCTTCCTGTCTTTACTATTTTGGTCATTTTCTTTTCTATGTCTTGCTCCTTTGACAATTTATATCATACCAAAATGTGGGAAAATAAACAAACAATTCATTGTAAAAGTTACTTTACCTCGTGTCGACCAAGAAAACTGTCTATGTCAGCAAAATTTTCACCTTCTACCTGGTTGTTTTGACACTTGAAGGACGCTATTCTGTTTTATGCCCTGTCATTTAGTCTTCATGGTTTCTAGCAGAAGGATTTGATCACAGTACACGTGACGCAGCCCCCAAAGTGGAAGAACTGGGTCGGGTAGCTGGAGGCCGCCATACTGGAGTGTAGAAGCCTGAAGATCGAAAGCACTGAATTTTAAGAAGTTTTCTATCTCTTGACTCTTGGTAATACAAATGCAGTTTATATTATATGTAACTATTGACCATTAACAGTTGTTAAAAAGCTAGCTACCATGTCTTACCCTTTCTTTACACACACACACACCTCCGCACAAACATATATACACACATATGTACACCTCAATGCTCATATGTATGTAATAGAGTATAAACTGATATGTATACACAAATTATGTGTGTGGATGTATGTGAGGTGGCTATGTGTACACAGACAGATAGAGAGAAAGAATGAACTGAGAAACAATATGTGAATAATGCTAGGGTCAGTATGACTGGGTATAATTCCGCTTTTTGCTCCAGGCCGCTGCTTTACCCTGCATGAGGAGTCCATACCCCTTTACTTTCTGTCCTTCTTTGCTTTTCTTCTGGATGGGGAAATGCGCCCTACACCTACAAGTATGTTTTTATGAGATGTTTGGGATTTTTCTGGGGCCTTTCCCAAAGGTGACTGTGTTTTAGTGGTAAATGAATAATGCAAAATAGTCTACATGCTGTATACACTGAGTAATCACTGGGAATTCTTCAAAACAATCTCAGGTTGGTAACATTTTCCACAGAAAATAATAATAACAGTAACAATAGCAGCCCCAGCAACAATAAACAAGATATGCCCTGTGTGCTTCCACCCAATTATTAGCTAATAATGCATAATTATGATTAATTCCACTCTTTAAATGCAGATACTAAATAGCAATAACCATTTATTTTATGTTTTCATGTTATTTTCCTGCACGTCCTTTATGTCAATTATGTGTTTTCAGGCACATCTGATTGTGCTCTACTGTGGTTTCGATGGTTTGGTAATTGTACATTAAAAAAAATAACAACACGTGTTCAGTATAAAAATTAATTACGTTAAGCATTCCTACTAATTTTGCCAGGCAAAAAAAAATGGCTTCCCACAAATTTTCAGCATAAAGTGGGTGGCCAGCCCACTTAGCAGCTTTATGATCTGTGGCTGGGTTTTGCAAGTGAGCTCTGTCAGGCTGTTTTCCCAAAGCTGGAGACGCAATACAGTGGCCGGCAGCATGGCCCTGCTCTGGTCCCTGTATTCCCTTGAAATTTATGTCTGGCCTCCATGGCATCACCTATTTACAACCAATTACAATGATAATAACAGCGCTGAAAACATTTTGCAATGTCTCTGCAATCCAAGTTTTCAGAGCTTCTGCTGGTCAGGGATGTAGCTTCCTTCTTTTGGTTAGGTCCTATTTATAAGAGGTCGATCCCTGGTAATTAGACTAACATTAGATTTGCTGGAAAAAATCTACCCATAAAATCCATGGGAGCAGAGAAGGGGGGGCTGTTGTGGAGGGGAGAAAAGAAGAGGAAGGAGGGCTAGGATGTTAAGGAATTTGCTAAAAAACTCTGCTCGATATTGCAATCTTTCGGAAATATTTTCTTCTGATGCATTAAAAATATCTGATTCTTAAAACAATTTTCTGCTTCCGTAACTCAAAATAGCATTCAGTAAGGGGGAGGGAAAATGTAGCAATTAGTCGGCTTTATTTCTGAGGTTTTATTACTTTGATTCTTTTTGATTTAATCAGCCACGAACGCAGCTACCAGCAGACGGTGACTTTTCCTTGAAATGTGCTTCCTGCCCAGAACGGTGGTTTGCAATTGTAGGTTAGTGTTAATGAAACATAAAAAAGCAGACCCTTTTTAGGAAAATTTGTTATTAACAAATAAAGCCTTGGTAACATTTAGAATCACACCATCGAAAATATGGCTGGAGCAGATTTGGGAGTCAGCCTGCCATGCTCAAGTGATAAATTTGTTTACATCCTTTAAAAGTTCTAACTCAGTACAGACGAGGTGACGTCCTACTTTTCACATTCATGTTCAATTCACAAGCATAAAGAGACTCTGAGCCATTAGGGAAGCTTTCATTTTGGCTGGGGAAGGATGAAATGATAGTGATAGTGGCTTTCATAGCAGAAAATAATTGTATACTTTTCTTATTATTTTTGGCAAGGCACACACATTTCGGCTTTCCCGTGTATTACATCATTACATTGTATAATGCATCATAATGATAGAGTGAATAGAGATGAAGAAATGCCAGCGTCTGCTGCAAGTTAAAAGACAGAGACGCAGCATGCATTTTCAGCTGGGGAGGCTGCCGTTCAGCGAAGTGCTCTCGGAGATGAAACAAAGCTGCCTTCCCTCTTGGCATTCACATTAATTGTGGACTTGCCAACCGGCCAATTTCATTGGTGTATAAATTAGTGAGGAATAATTTCACTTGTCTCAAAAACCCAAATATCTGAGGAATGCTTTCTGAGATGGTGACTTATTTGTTTTTTTCTGTGGTTTGCACCCAGCTCCCAGAATACCTCCGGGATCTGCTACACACACACACACACACACACACACACACACACACACCCCCTTCTGTGCTCTACCCTGGCATACCTGTGTGGGAGGTAATGGCTATTATCAGGACAAATAGAAGTTTTACGGTTTTCAGCAGAACACTTTTCAGATGTACTAAAATAAATCATTTCTCAAATCCTCATATTAAAAAATGAAAATCCATTGACATCTCCTGAGAAGATATTTAAACGCTGATCGTTATTAATAATAATACTAAGAAATGCTAATTGAGATTCGATGCTGGTCTAGGACCCGCCAATCAGGATGTGTCAATGGGATGCAAAGATAACCAGTTACAAAGAAAAAGAAAATTTTAGTTTATTTGTTGTATTGGTTTGCTATTCTGTTGGATAATAAATGCTTTTTTTAGTGACTAAAATACATTTATTTTTAGGAATTCAGACTTAGCCAAACCTATCTGATATACTGCCTCCTAAAGTATTCTCTAAGTCTTAGTTCTACCCAAACAATTATAGTGAGCATAAATATATCCAGCGCTTTCAATGTCCCTTTAACCTTTTGTAATTACGATGAACTGAATCCTAAACAGTCCCCTTTCGTTCCATGCTGTGCATATGTTGTGTGCTTTCCGTTGTGCTGGCACCAAGGATATAACGGCGAACAACAGGAAGACCCTCTCTTCCTGGTGCTTATGTTCCAGAGGTCTAGACACCTTCAGAGCCAACACCTGACAGTTCTGGCCATCCCAGGGTCTGCGTGCTTGCATCGAGTCTATCTTAACAGTCACTTGTGGTTGGACCAATTAGCCTTGAACTTACTGAGCAAGGCCACATTGGTCTTAATATTTATTCTATCACCGTAAGCCTTAGAAGAAAACAACGAGAAACTCAAAATGCTAAACCAGGTAGCTGGAGATAAAACTCATGGATGTTTCCATATTACCTGTTTATTTGGGCATTAAGGAGATTTTTTGTCCTTTAGATACTAGATATTTGGACTTTTTCTAGTCATGCAATAAAAATTGAGATTTCTTAGTTATTTAGTCAGTTACTCTGTTACTTGGGTGTTTACATGTATCCGCACACATTACAGCTGCCAAGTGCTTTCCACTTTACAAAACATTTTTGAATACAGTGCCTCAGTTGCTTAATGGTGAAAATCATGGGTTTTGGAGTCATCCAGATAAATAGGCCTGGGTTCAAATAGTGGCTTTATATCTGGGTTCGAATAGTGGACATATATTTACTAAGTGACCTTAAATTCTGTAAGCTTCAATTACCTTCTTATAAAATGATATAACTATTTCACAGGGTTGCCATGAGCATCAATGAGATAATCCATTAAACTATCCTATAGGAGATATTCAATAAATGGTAGCTATTATTTTTACTGTTATTTTAAAATAATTTTTAACTTTTATTACAACTCTATGAAGCAGCCTACTAATGAGCCTATGAAATGTTGCTTATTTTCATCTCTATGTGGCTGCAGATGTAGACTCCTTTTCCTGAGATTCCAGAAGGCTTTCTCCTTTTTCACTTAAGTATTTCCTACCTATTTGTTAGGGCTCAGGTAGTGGTCCTTCTCCTGACTTCAGCACTTCAGATCCATACATTGCTCCATAAATATTTATTTAGCCTCACTGTTAAGTGCTGCAAATACAGGACAAAAATGGTCCTTGCCACCATGGTGCTTACATTCTATCCAAAGAAGCCTTTCAATGAATATTGCAAAGACAAGTGTTTACTTTCGGTTGGATAAAGTTCTTCCAAGGTGAAGTTCAGGATATGAAGAACATTTATCTCTGGGAACTGACGTAATCTGGGATTGGAAAGATTTGCTTGGGGAGGGGATATTAAATTGAGATCTGAAAGATGAGGAGGATTAATCCAAGGGAAGAGGGTCAAGCAAGATGGAGCGAGAATCTTCTATGTCTCCAGCTGTGCAAAGCCTTGAGGAGCACACGGCCCGCCTTCTAGGGTCCTCTGATTCAGGGAAACACCTTCTCAGACCACCCTTGTGAAGAACGAACTGCCTTTTCTTGGCAGCCCAGAAATGCTTACTTTTGGAACTATTTATTGGACCTCTTTCCAAATAAGCCTTGTTCATCCATTCATTCATTTATTCAACAAATATTTATAGAACATCTAGGGAGATCCCAACAAGAGAAATATCCATGCTTTACATGCATTTATGTAACCACCTATCTCTAAGGTAAATTTTTGTAACTCTAGATCTGGTTTTGCTTACTATGTTACAATCCAGACAGCGGGAGACGTGTCTTTTATCACTTTCTGTCCCATCGAGTAATTTGTACATAGTAGGCACTCAATAGATGTTGACGACCCCAGGTGACCTCTGGGCTGATCTCTCACAGGGCTGTTATCTGCCACGTACTTTCTAAATCCCTGGCAACATCCTGCATTGTTGAATGTTTCTAGCCTAACAAAAAAACATAATTAGGAAGGTAAATCTGCTGAAGCTGAAACAAATCATTTAATTCATTCCACAAGCCAAATGGAAAATGATTTTGAGATTATCCACCGTATTGGGTTATCTGCTCTACTGCTCCGTACCATTAGCTCAGGCAGTTGGGAATTGCTTGCAATTCACAAAGAAGCAGATTGTGTTTGGTTTGCGTTGGCTGTGTACCCTCCTCTGAAGTGGCTGCAAGTCCTCTCCAATTCAGCTAAGGCAGCCAGTCAGGATGGCCAATAAGCCAAGTAGGTTTCTCCCATGTCGGTGCTTCTGTGTAGTGGGGGCTCGTGTGAACACGTGTATGCCCACTGTCCTCCACCCTAGTTCCCCATCAGCGGAGGGTGGTGCCTAGTGGATGCTTAGTCATCAGCGTTTCTGGGTGACATAATGACTTCCTATTAACCTTTCTTGTTTCTTAGGGGTAAAAGTGACCCGATACTGTCTTATCCAGAGTCATTTTCCTTTCAAAAGAGGTGGATGCTGCCTCTGTTTTCAAGAAGCTTTAAAAAGGCCTCCTGACTATGCAGAAGCCCCCTTGTCCAGGGGAGAAGGTGGAGTGCTGGGCATTTTAGCAGTTGAAGCTACTCATCTGCTTTAACACAGTGCACACTGCTTTGAGATCTCTTCCTGCTCCTCTGGCTTTTGAAAGTTACGTGTCTAATAGTGCAGAGTAGGGTAGTGACATCATTAGACACACAGTAGGAACCTACCCTTAGACCAGTTTGCTTTATTCAAGGACAACATTGAAAGAAAACAGTTGATAAAAGCTGTGCTTGTGAAAGTTATGATTTTTAGGTATGTAGTTCTAAGGTGACTGAGGCCCAATGCTGCAGTTTTCTAGAGAGTTTGGATGTCTGTTCATAAAATCTGGGAGTGAGCCCTTCAGTAATTGACTGACAGTGAAGAGGAAGGGGAACGCATAGATGGAAGGGTAAATAGGCAGATAGATGATTATTTTCAATAGCAAAGTCACTGACTACACTTACAGAATTCGGTGGATAAGATTGCACTTGACACACAACTTCCGGCCTGTAAGCATTACAGTGGACAGCAAGGTGCCTCTGTACTGCCCTGCTACTCAACTGCTCCTGCCTCCAAGGGAGGAGCGCCGCCGCAGTACCTGTGAAACCTCTGGCCTGTCCTATGGCGTCCCTGCCATGGCAGGCCCCGTTTTCAGTTGCCTTAGCACAGCCACACTGTATCCAGGTAGGGATGATTAGTCCTGAGGGGAGCTGTTGGTGGTGGCGCGTCTCCCTCTGCTACTCACAGCCCTCGCCCACCTGGAATTTCAACTAAAGTTGTATATTGAGAATCCACAGGATTATTCAGACAGACTTTCATGCTAGTCCTTTTCTGTTTTGCCCCAGGGAGAATCTGGCCAACTATATATTCATTGCTATTTTCCCCATTATTTATTACCTAGACAGAATAGCATGATTAATTATTGATCATAGACCAGTAACTGATTAAAGTGTGGTTCTGATCAGCAGTCAAAAGTCATTTGTTTCCAGGCATTCGTGGCTCCTGCGTGGAGACTGGCAGAACAATACTCTTTCCTGTGCATAAAACATGACACCTGTAGGAAGGCTGTGGGAATGAGCCAGCAACGGAGCCCTTCGACCATGCTTTGTCTTAATAAATGGGAAATAATGATTTGCCAAAAAAGAGAGCTGCTTGGAAGATTTACATGTAGAGAATACGATGTGAAGTATAATAGGAGGATTCTAATTAGAATTGTTTTTCATGGACTAAATGCTTTGCTGAAGAGAAACTCACTAGGAATAGCTCTTTACCATCTGGGAAGAATATCAAATTTTGTCTCATGCTTACTTTATTTCTGGGTTTATTCTTTCTCTCCACCTTTCCTTAATCTCTCCTTTCTGTCTTCCTTTCTTTCTTGTTCCTTCCTTCCTCCTTTATTTTTCTTTTTTACATTTTTCATTGAATTGTCTATGTCAGCAATTGATAAACTGTGGCCCTGGGTCGAAGCTGGACTACCACCTGCTTCTGTAAATGAAGTGTTGGGAAACAACCAGGCTCGTTTGTTTTCATGTGGTCTATAGGAGTTTTTGCACTATAATGGCAGTTACGACAGAGATCATATTACCCACAAAGCCTAAAATATTTACTATCTGGCTCTTTACAGAAGGAAATATGCTGACCCCTAGACTATGTGCCAGGCATGCATGAATAAGACACTGTCACAAATAAGACACAGTCCCTGTCCTCAGTGGCTTCAGAGTTATGTGAACAATATAACTGTAGTATATTCTGGGGAGTAGGACAATGGACATCTGAGTGAAGTACCGTGGGCACTGGGGGCCAAACACTATGTATTTAGGAAGCAGGATTAGAGGATGACATCTCAGCAAAGGTTATATTTGTGTTGGGAGTTTTTTTGGCAGTTTGGAAGTAGAGAAAAAGAATCAGGACTTGAATTCTGTAGCTCAAATATCTTATTTCAACCCCCACAAAATACCCAATCCAAAGTTACAGTTTCTTCACTGGAGGACATACTTTTTTTTTCCTTGGCTAGTAAGGAAGTGATTACTGATCTTCTGCTTAGAAGCGTCTCCTGACATTGATGGCTTTTTTCTCTGGGATATTGGAACCCACTGACTTGGTGAAAATGGAGCTTCTGATGGCAGGAAGTGGCAGGAGATCTTGATTGGCGACACTCTCTCAGACATCATGGGATGCTTGCAGAAGCTACTGCTTTTGTCTTGAAAAAATACAGGGTCTGACACAAATGACACCTGCTTTTTATTACAAAAATTTTTATTACAAAATCATAAGCATGTAATTCTGTAACAGAACAATATCACACTCAAGCACACCATATGACATTTTAGGTGAAATGTTCAAAGTGCTGTCCATCTCATGAAGATATTCACATACCCTACCAACCACACTCAAGCAGGCCTTACTTCTGCCGGACCCTGCATAGGAGGATGTCTTCGCTGCAAATAGGAGTCAGTTGGTACCAGGTGAGGAAGAGATTCCCACATGCCTGCAGACAGAAGCGGCCTTAGGGTTTCCAGCAGTATTTGCTGCCAGAGAGAAGTGTCCCTGAAGTTTTGGCAGTGAACCTCTTTCACTGCCCCTCTTTGAACTTGGCTGGAAGCTAAGTTCATTCCAGGAACAAGCGAACATGATTTTTCTTCTCCCTTCTAAAAAAATGTTCAAACTCAAAGTGGGCAGTTTATAACAAGAACCTAGTTTCAGCGCACATAGGGCATTTTCCAGGCCAAACAAACAAACAAACAACAACAAAAACAAAATCCCAGTTATGAAAATCAAGTAAAGACCAAAAGCTAACTCTGTCAGGTTTATGAATTCTCTTTTCCTCAGAACAAAAAGTAGAATGGGTACCACTTTGCTCTGTAGAAAAAGGGAAATAGTAGGAGAATTCTGGAAATCATTTGAAAATGAGTTTTTAAAAAATTAGGCAGCCTTTTCCAAAAAAAATAAAAGAAGGAGAAGAATCCCCCCCCACCAGAAGAGGTGAAACCATCATTCTTGACCTCCCAATTATCAAGGTGTCAGTTCCTCTATGAGAGGATTTTAATCCAAAAATTTTAAGGCAAATGCAACTTTTCTTATTGAATGTAGAGGAGTGACAGTTGAGTAACCTAGCTTATTCTGACTTTTATACATTAAATTCCGGAATCTTCTCCCTGGAGTTGTCAGGTTCTCTAATTCAGAAACTGTAGAAGCTTCTGGCACACCTAAGAAGGGTAATGGTGTCAGGCTATGGACCTAGGACTTGAGCCAACCCAGCTTGTGCCTTAATCCCTGTTCTTCATTCCTTAGCCTGTGGCCCTGACCAAGTCACCTAATTTCTCTGAAACCTGATTTCTTCATTTGTAAAGTGGGGCTAGTAATAGTGATGGGAGGTGGCAATTGTGAGCTTTTTATGAAGTAATACGCATAAAGCAGTTATACCGTGCCCAACACAAAGCAGGTAATGAATAAATCTTAGCTATTTTTACTTTTAGTTTAATGTTACAGTAATTTGATTTCCTAGGAGGTTTAGGATATTAGAAAATGATTTGGACTTTCAAGTTCACACATTTGCCCACACACATTTGGAATGTGCTCACTGAGTCAGTTAAAATCAGAATGATGGTTCTGAGCAATTTGTGAGCACGGATTTCTGAATGCCTGCTTGAAAAATGGACAACAGAAAGGACAATAGAATCTTCAGGAGACAAGTCTATTTACTCAACACCCATTGAACAAGCATTGTGTGTTAGATACTGGTCAATGTCTTGGGAAACAAAAATAAATAAAATATTGCTCTTGGCTCAAGATTGAATAGCCTAGTTACTCTACGGATATGTTAACAGAAGATTAAATTCTGTGTGAAAGTGTCATCATGGAGTCTATGGGATTCAGATGGCAGCAAGGGGACAGGAAAGGCCTCATTGAATATGCTTTTGAGCTGAAATTCAAAGAATGAGCAGGTGTTTTTCAGGCAGGCAGGTGAAGGGAGGACACGCCAGGCAGAAGGAACCAGGCAGAAAGTCAGAGTAGTAGTTCAACACTGCTGGAGCGTGAAGAACGTGTAGGAGATAGTGGTGGGAGATGCAGCTGGACAGGCTGGCTGAGCCCTTAGATGCCCCACGAGGTGTTCTATTTTAATCCTGTAGGTGAGAGGGAGCCATTGAGAAATTTTGAGTAGATGAGTCACATGATCTAATATGCATGTTAGAAATATTATCTGGTTGGCAAAGTGCATGATTAACGAAGGCACGGAGGTAGGGAGACAGATATGTTATGAGGCTATTGTAAGTGCCCAGGCAAGAGGTGAAGCTCTGACCCTGGGTGTGGCAGTGAAGAGGAACAGGAGGGAAAGGCATGTGGACGACACTGAGGAGCAGGAACTGATGCAGATGGACAGGCACTGATTATTACCTGAGTGAAGTCTGCTTTAGGTGTGCACCATGGACAACAGGGACAGAAATTTGATGTGCGTCTCTGAAATCTCCTGGGATCTGCGGTGGGACCTGCTCTGCAGTATGGACTTTATTGGTTTTGATAGGAGGCCAGTGTTGGCCTGCTCGTATTCGCTCCTTAAGACTCTAAATAGAACCACAGATTCAGTCCTCCCAGTTCCAATCTGGTGAATTGATATCTGGTTGCATATCTTACAATGGATCAGCCTAAGTTAAGGTTGAGTACCCACAGTCTGTGGACCTTAGTAATTGTCAAAAAGAAATAGTGGACAATTCACACTTTCCTACCAATTCCAGCTTCTTGAAAACTCTAAATGAAAACTTCATTCTGTCAGAGATCATATTTATATGTAATACTATCCACTGTCCAACCATTCATCTATCTGTCCAAACATCTGTCCACCCTTCATTGATTATCTTTGACCAGTCACAAAATTCGCCTGACTTTTAACAGGTAATATGAATCAATTCACCCACAATTGCCATCATGAAAGAGTCAGGAAAATTCAAGATATAGATTTGGAAACATTTTTTGTCAAATTTAAAATCCACAAAGCCTGCGTATTTGCTCACTCTCATAATACAAACCTGTGTTTGTTAATATCCAGTACGCAATTTTATAAACATGACATAAGCATCTTGCACATATAAGATTGTGTGTGTGTGTGGTGTGTGAATAGAATGTTTCTTTTTAAAAGGGTACTTGCTAATGAAGTAATTAGTAGGGATAAATATTTTTGGTATGTGCGTGTGTAAATATGTATATGTATATGTGTGTATATACATATTCAATCTGATTCTTAATATATGCTAATCTCCATAGCACATGTAATATTAAAAGAAAATCTGGTAATACTTTAAATGTCCTATCATTGTGAATTCATTTTATATTCATTGTAATAGCATTGATCAAAATGAATTCATTTGGTATTCATGTAGATGTCACATGTACTTCCCATAGGTGTTTCATTGTAAATTAGCATTTCTCAGAGGACACTTAAAATAAGTGTTACTGAAAGTCCTTATTACACATATTGCTGAGATTAGTACATTAAGGATCATGTACTTACATAGTACTAATGCATTTCTGCCACTTAAAATACTACATTACCTATTTCTGATATCTAGCAAATATCTAAGGCAATTTTGAGAATTACTGACATCCTAAAGGAAGTGGTATTTTATGATTAAGCGGGTTGCCTATATTTTGCTCTGTTATTTTTTAAACTAAAGTTCTGTTAGATACTGAAAAAAGGATTAAAAATGAAATTTATATGATGACAGCAATGGTTTTTAAATGACGTTCATATAGTCAGGCACCCAAAGAATATAAAACCTTATCTAATTTTATTTTTGACCAATCATGTTGTTTTAAAAAAAAAATTAAGTGAAGTGAAGAATTTGTGGACCAGACTACACAGATTTGCCAAGAAAACACTGAATTCCTGGGTATACCGTTTTTGAGCTTGACTTATCTCAGAAGCAACAAATAAACATAGGCAAATGAAGGATCATCCGTATTTTCTATTTATGCCTTTTCTGTAACTCACTCATTACTATTTGGGGTGAAAGTTTTGTTATGATTATAATGGACATTGGGAGGAAATAGTAGTGGCTATTGGCTCAGGGGCATTCACGAGTCAAGAAATGGTGTTCTGGGCTTTTCTCAACTGCCTGGGAATTCTGACAGAGAAAGGGGAAGGTTCTGGTGACTGACGGACAAGGCAGTGGCAATGGGCTTGAAGATCCACCAGGGAAAGCTTTGGGATTCACCTGGATATTCCGAGTGCTGGCTGGGATGTCTGTTTGAGAGTTATACTTCAAAAAGATGTGTAATATGCTTTGGAAAATAGGGTTTTCTAGTATACCATTGGTGAGAATAGGAAAATGGTACAGATACTGTAGAAAACAGTCTTGAGGTTCCTCAAAAAAGTAAAAATAGAACTACCATACCAGCCATCCCACTTCTGGGTATTAATCCAAAAGAACTGAAATCAGAATCTCGAAGAGGTATTAGCACTTCCATGTTTAATTTGGAAGCACTAACCACGATGGCCGAGAGGTGGAAACAAGTGTTCATTGAGGGATGAGTGGATAAAGAAAATGTGGTACATACATACAGTGAAATAGTATTCAGCCTCAAAAAAAGAGGGAAATCCTGTAATATTCAACAACAGGGATGCATCTTGAGGACATAATACTAAACGGAATAAGCCAATCACAGAAGGACAAACACTGCAAGGCTGCACTTAAGTGCCATATCTGAAATTGTGAAATCCATGGAATCAAAGAGTAGGACTGTTGCCAGGGAGGGGGCTGGGCAGGCTGGGACAACGGGGAGTCACTAATCAAGGAGCATCAAGTTTTAGTTCAGCAAGACAAGTTCTCGAGACCTGCTGCTGTCCTATCTCCAGTGAGCAGTATAGCATGTACCCTTGAGGCCTTGTCGAGAAAGTAGATCTATGTTAAGTGTTCATACCACAATAAAATAAAATTTAAAAAAATAGGACAAATACCATATGATCTCACCTTTAACTGGAACATAAGCAACAAAAGAAAAAAGCAAGAAAAAACATAACCGGAGACACTGAAATTAAGAACAATCTAACAGTAGCCAGAGGGGAGGGGGGAAGGGACTATGGGGAGAAGGGTTTTCAGGAGCCACTGAACCATAGAGGACAGACCGCGGGGGAGGGTGGAAGCAGGGGAGGGAGGTGGGTTTGGAGGGGGTGGGCGGGGGGAGGGGAGGGGAGACGATGCAAACAACTGTAATTGAACAACAATAAAGTAATTTTTTAAAAAGAGGGTTTTTAAATAAAAAAACTGCACTGAAGGGATTTAAGATCACACAAGGGAAAATGTAGTGCTTCCCAGACCTGCCCAGTCGTTGTAGGACTGAAGTTCTTTTTTCTTTTTAGATTCAGTTGTTTTCATCTTCCTCTCTGCACAGGCCTTCCACTTGCTGTCCACACCTGGTCACACACTGAAGGACTGTCCCCTCAGCCGCACTGTTGGGAGACAGCACCTTATTTGGTGCTGACTCAGTGGGAGCCAAGTTTCCAGCAGGCTACCAACTCACACCTGCAGAATTTGCCGGCACATCCGTTTTGCAAACACTCAAAATGGGTAATTGGGCACACAAATGCCTATTTGCATTGCAATTTGGCATTTGTATACACAGTGATGGATTTTTTTCATGTGCAAATGTAGGGTATGCAAGTGCAAAATAGATGTCCTTAAGAAAGAGGGGCGCCTTTAAAAACATATATATCTTTTCAGCAAAGTGCTAGAATTTTGAGGAGTACCAGGATAATAGGTAGGTAGATGGATATATTTTACTTTTCTCCCCCCATTCAGGGAATGTCCTG